>JARUHE010304729.1:0-21314 GCA_031471125.1 Archaeomysis grebnitzkii | reverse complement strand
TATGAATATGTTGTAGTTTAGTAGAAGCCTCGCTGGTGTTAATGATTCCTCGGAGAAAACAGTGACAACAAATAAGAAAGAGTTGAACAAAAAACACGAATGTGTCCTCATTTGGGACTTATGCATAATGTAAAAAATGAGAACTTTAATTAAAACATAAATGTAAAATATTTTTTATGAATAAGCGCTTTTATTTATTTACTATTTACTTAAAAATAAATTGTAATACATATTATGCCAATTAATCCTCAATGTTTTGTCACCATTGTAACATAAGTATTTAAATAGTTGAACTTATTTATTTTAAACTATAAACTAATTTTTGCTCAACTTTGTTGAATTATAAAGTTAAGACTTACTTCACTAAAATTTTTTTAAGAAATCAACGTTTTTAAAAAAGGCAAATGATTTCACTGAATTCTTTTTCAACTAGAAACAATCAAAATAATTTAAGGCAAAGTAAAATTTACTTTAAAAGTTTTAAAACTTTTAAGAAAACAATAAAGTTGAAATCAATGACGGAAATGTATGTCATAGAGAAGAATATTTGGGATAACTTCTGATAGTTCTGTCGCACTGCTCATAGAAAATCTTTGCCAGACTTTGTCTGTAAGATGTGTAAATAGTTTTTTTATTTGTCCTTTTCATTAATTATTTCTACAAATTGTAAAACAAAATAAATTTCAGAGCTTCTAATATTTGTATTAGTTTGCGAGACATTACATGTTCATATTAAAATAATCATTCTACAGATGCAAAAAATATAATAAGCTTTAGGTTCCATAAATATATGTGTATCTAGTAACTTAAAATGAAATTAGTTTAACTAAATGAATAACTGAATTATTTGAAACAAATTTTTTCCTATTATTATACTAATCATTTATTTATTTATTTTTTTGGTTTGATTTGTCATTTGTAGGGCCACCATCATGGTTTAGGAACTGTAAAATAGTATTTGTTATGGAAGAAGAAAGTTCAACAGTGAACATGGTAGAAAAAACTTCAACTATGAACATGGTGGAACATATTTCAATGATGGAAAATCTTTAGTTCCAGCACCAATTAACATGTAAACACATATTAAGACATTAGATGAATCGTGTAACGTACAACTGAACACAAAAACACTTTTAACGTTCCAAGTATGAACACACTAACATTTATAATTTTACTATTAAATTTTTAGCTGTAAAAGCTATCAAAGTTATACTGAAGAGAACAGTGCTGGTCATGTCATTTCGGATCAACATTTAGAACATTCACACAAGTCTACAGTTGTGGCGTTTACTGTTCAATCTGAATTGACTCCGATTGTTCTAAATTTCAGGATTGATGCCACCTGTAGTTTTCTTCACACCATCCACGATAACCCAAACCATAATTTATTCTACATCCAACATGTAAATTATTCAACGGGCACAAGAAAGAAGACACGTGTCTCCAACGCTGAATTTCAGATCAATCCCAATGGATACAGATCGATGTGGATTGATCCAGCTTTAACAGCAAACACCACCATCATGATGGTATCATGGACATCCTACATTAAATAAAAAAAATAATTGATGGGGCAGAGTTCCCACAATAGCAGTAACGTAAATAATGCAATTTTAGATATTCTTATCTAAATGTATTGCTGTGTGAAGGAAAATATTTTTCTTTGGTTAAAACTTCTTAAATAAAATGTGCAATACTCAACGTAACTTACTTTGTAACTATAAAAACGATTACCATGCATACTTCTTGTGACGTCGTGGGTAACACTATACGTATTTCATCTTTTATCTTTGCGTATTAATGTTTAGATGTTAAGGGTGGGGTGAGTGGGAAAAGAGAGGGAGTGAGAGTGAACTAGACAGTGGAAATGCCAGATAAAGTTTTTCTATCTAATTTTCATATGCAGGAGCTTCATTTTAATTAAAATGAATTTCAAGGATAAAACTAAGTGTCCTAATATTTTTAGTTTACTATTAAAAGTGTCTTTTTGGCTGGCAAAACCCCTTTAGTACCACTGACTTCCATTATAGTAGCAGAGATCTGGGTGTAGTACAGTCGGCGTTGGTTAAACGTGTCCTCAATGAAAATAAATATTAAACATTGTGAATTTTGGAGGGGTTGAACACATACCATATTTTAATTTTTTTACTTAATGTTTTCAGAAATTGAAATGGCTCCATTATATTATCATAACATAAAAACATTGAGGAATGCGTTCTGAAAAAAAAATAAATATAAGTGTATATGCTCAAACAGCGGAAAACCAACGTCGTTTCAACCATTGCATAAGAGTTGAACTAAGGTTTGTTAACAACAAACCATATATAACTGTTAATAAAACGTTATAACAATTTTCCCTACAAATTTCTTCTAACCAACTTTCATACAACGTTGAATGAATATTTTTAAAATAAATTTCAACTAATCATTATTTAGCGTGTGTTGAGCTATGGTTATATAAACGACGTTAATGAAACTTTGAATACGTGTTTGTTGTGGAATAGTTATAAGCTGATGTTTCAGAAACGCTAAATAATGGTTATTGTAAACAACGTTATTTTAAAAAGGTTCATATATGGTTATATTGAAGTTTGCCAGAGTAAAACCTTTAGGGAAAGTTGTTATACAGTTTAAACAGCGTTATTAGATTGTCCTACAACTTTGAGCTCAATAATAATTCCAATGACAAAGGTTTTGCAAAATACAACGTTGTATTAATGTCATAACTTTTTTAGTATAAAGTTGTGATAACGTTGTGACAATATTAAAATGTCCGTTGGGATCCTTTTAAAATAGGGAATCCTTTACCCTAAAATTTCCGATTTATAGTTTTCATTTTCATTGAGGACATGTTTAACATTAAGTTAGAGGTTTGAAATATTGGACATATTATTTTGTTAGTATAGGTACCACATAGAAGGTTGGAGAAACAACCTGATATTGGTAAATATTTTAATTTTGATGGACAGTCTCCCTTCCAGACTTTGAGCCTAATCTTAATGTTAGTGCCGGAATTACTATTCCGTACTAATTGTAAAATCATTTTTAAGAAAAGACATTTAAATGAATTAAGGACAAAACAACAGTATTTATTAAATGTAAAGTAGATACTAAATTTTGGTAGAAAAGCTGTAGCAGCTCATCTTTCTGGTCAGTTGTCTCAAGATGTTGATAAAGTGAGAACATAGACAGGAGGATGAAATTTAAGTGGTATGTAAATATTTGCATATGTTAATTTTATTAATAATAAGTTTAAGTATTAGATAGGAAAGTGTAAATAATGGAAATGCATTAGTTTAACTATCTTTATATTATAAAATGTTTTGTTTATATGTAAGCTAATTGTAATTACGTTATTGCAGTAACCATTTCCGAGTAAAAGTTGAAATGCGTCGACCACTCCTTATCCTCCTTGATTGTTAACAGTAGAAAAACTAGTTTGCGGCATTAACAATAATAATTGGTACAACAATAGTAATAACAATAGATAAAGCCAACTAACCTTAATATAAGAATTTAAGTCTAACACAAAGAATTATTTTTTGTTACTTAATATAAAAAAACTTTATATATTACGTCTGGTGATTATATAAAACTCTATTTATATTGCAAGTTATGACATTATTATTATTATTATTCATTCCATAATTGAATAATAATATTTATGGAAACATGAATTATTATTTTTATATCTGTATACTTTAGGAACTTTTATTCTCACTCAACCATTTTTTGAACGAAATTATTAACAATTTTTTTTGGTTGTTTAATTATTGTTCGTGTCATGCTTTGATTTTTATAATTTAAAACATTTTTCGACAGTTTTCGAATAGGAAAATTAAAAGCTCGGCAAGAATAGTATTGTTTAGTATAAAAGTGTTAATGTTAAGTAGATTGACAACTATACATGAAGTTTTTGTTGCGTTAAACATAAAGTAAATAAGTATGCACAAAAAATACTGTAAAAAATAAGTGACAAATATTAATTTATTATATTAGATATTTGAAAAATAATTACAGTAGAATATATTAGAAGTTGATGATGGAATGTGCTGACCCATCATAAAAATCAAGAGACAATAAGAAGTTTCGTTAATCTTAGAAAATAAAAAACTATTTTAATATATCGACCTTATTTAAAAGATATTAGTAATTTATTTATAGATTTATTTATATATGTTTATATATATGTATATTTAATATATTTAATATATTTAAAAGATATTAGTAATTTCACTTTATTTGACGAGTCGTTAATCTTGGAATTTAAAGTCACTAACATATTCAAGATGTTAAACCATTTTAATATATTTAAATATGTTTATATATTATATGTATATTTAATATACTTAAAACATAATAGTAGTTTAACTTTGTTTGACGAGTCATTATTCTTGGAACTGAAGAAACATTATCTAGATGTAAGACTATTTTAATATACACTTTAGTTAAATATATTAGTAATTCCCATTAATTTTAAAATTTTATATCTGTATGCATTTATTTCACAGTGATGATGCTATAATTTTATTTTCTTGATTACTATTTTCAAACATAAACAATTGATTGATACATGAACAGAAGCTAATATAATTTTGTATACTTGATTACTATTTTCAAATAATATCAATTGATTGATAAATGAACAAAAGCTAATATAATTTTATACTTCTTAAATTAATTTTAATTGCATTCTATATTTGAGATCCTTAAGAAAATGAAAAATAATTACGGAAATAAAAAACATTATTTAGTCATTCTTTTTACTCATTTTTATGAGAAGGCTATTATAACTTCATTATTATTATTATTATTATCATTATTATGATTATGATTATGATTATGATTATGATTATGATTATGATTATTATTATTATTATTATTATTATTATTATTATTATTATTATTATTATCATTATCATTATTATTAGTTATTAATATTAAAACAATTATCATTATGGAAATTTAAAATATAATTCTACAAATTAATACAAAGACATTTTATAAAAATATCACTTCCAGTGAATAATTATTAAATATGTGATTTCAATTGTCTTTCATTAGTCCATGAACAAAAAGACTTTTCTTTTTCGACTCATGACCAGTTTTTGCATTAAGGACCAAAATACAGTCAATTTATTATTAAACGTCGCCCTTATTGAATTACACCAAATGTGTCCTTATGACCAATTAACCCTTTAATGCCTGAATACAAATTTCCGTAATGACTAAAATACATTGAAGTTAACATTAAAAATAACCTTTATTGTGTGGTAAGAATTATTCCTCTCAGGAGCTAAAGGGTTAAGGGTTGAGTGGTCAAGTAAATATGAAATAAAATATAAAAATGAAGACAAAAACAAAAAAATACAAAGTGTTAATAAGAAAAATATTTGAAAAGTTATGCATAAAAATCCGAAGACTTTCTCATTAATGTTTGATTGATATTTCAAGAAAAAAATCAAAAATGTTTTCAATGTGAAAGTGGGGAAGAAATTAATCGGAATAATTACAATTTATTAGCAAATTTATTAATAGGGAAACATAAAAAAATGGAAACTTTATCTAATCTTACATTTCTCTTTTTTTCAATTAATTGAATAAATTTTGCAAATGAAAAACTCAAGACGCGTAAATTAGTCGTAATGATGTCTAATGCGGTCGCAATTTGTTCATTTATAAGAATTGTTCACAACATATTTATTAATAAATGTTCACAACATATTTATTTATAAATGTTCAGAACATATTTATTAATAAGTGTTCAAAACATATTTATTAATAAACTTTCAGAACATATTTATTAATAAAGGTTCAGAACATGTTTATTAATAAATGATCAGAATACATTTGTTAATACATGTTCAGAACATATGTATTAATAAATGTTCAGACCATATTTATTATTAAATGTTTAGAACATATGTGTTAAAAAATGTTCAGAACATATGTATTAATAAATGTTCAGACCATATTTATTATTAAATGTTCGGTCCATTAAGTGTTTAAATAAGTATTTATCTTTATTTAGCGAACAAAAATACGAAACAATAATTTCACAATTATTATCACAATTTATTTTAAATTTTTTACAAAATTCAGCAAAGGTCGAATTACTTCACCATCAATTATATTTGCAATTTAGGTTGTTAACGCAGCACTTGAACCTTACGATCTTTGAGCGACACATATTAGTCGATACAATTTTTATTACTGTCTAACCTCATTATCTTCAGGTTCTGGTCGGTATTTAGATGGGTGGCCGCCTTACAAAACCGGATGAATTTGATATGCTTGAGGTAAAATTGCGTTGCACCCGTAGCTTAGCTTGACCATGGGGATCAAATACAAACCAAAAACGAAATTTAAACTGAATCGTGAAGCTAAATTCTACCAATATCTCAGCGTTATGAGTTAGTGGGTATGCTATGCAATTAGTGAGAGATGGTAGCCGAGTGGATACGAACGCTGTCTGGAGATTAATGCTGCATAAGCAAATCTCACTGGCGCCGGTTCGAGTGCGCTCTAAGGCTATATCATTGAGAGTTTGAACGTGGCTGTATTCTTTTAAAATCTCATATGCTAAGCTTACCACGGCTTGGAGGACGCGCCATATGTCGCTGCATATCCTTAGGGTACACATCACTTGATATGGGTAATAATAATAAGGCCTAAATATGTGAAGCGCTGAAGAGTATTCAATAGTATTAAATATAAAAGCTGTAATTATTATTATTAATTAGTCCATTCGTGTCTGTCCTTTGAGTGAAGTTGAGAAAGAACCAAACATTGAAAATATTTCTTAGGATCTAAACGGTTGAAGATTCAATGTTGAGCAAATTGTTATATTGTCTTCTAATTAGTTGCATAAAATTTTATAAGAAACAACTCACCAACAGTGACATGATGTTAACTGTGAGGTAGTTAACTTGTATGTCACTGGTTCAAAATAAATAAGTATTAACTGATCATAATGATAGAGGAAACATATCAGTTAGTCATAGTAGGACGTCCCAGATAAGAAAACGAAGAACGATGTCAACCTCAAAGGTTTGATTGAGGTTGGTATCGCAGTCAACCACCAGGTTATGTAGTTGCTACCTTGCAGTGGTCATCCCAAGGGTTATAAGACCATGGCACCAGGTTATGTAGTTGCTACCTTGCAGTGGTCATCCCAAGGATTATAAGACCATGTAGTTGCTAACTTGCAGTGGTCATCCCAAGGGTTATAAGACCATGGCACCAGTTCCAGTTGTATAACACTGGTCGAATTCAGCCGCTGTGCCACGACAACATTAAATGACTTGTTGTGGTATCAAATCTTCAGATGAAGAACAAGCGGAATAAACATGAAAAATAGAAGCCAGATTATCCTATCTGAAAAAGCTCAGCTCGAGGAACCGTTTTATTTATAACTAAAATTATTGTTATATTATATATAGAAAAATGGGAAATAATATTTCCATTGAATTTATGACGTTTTATATTGCATTATATATCTTTGCAAATACTTTATTGTGATTTATAAGGCTGTGTCATATTATTTGTATTCCAAGTGAAGAGAAATATCTTTATTTAGTGTCTGCTTGGCATTTATTATTTCTATTGCGTCTTTATTAATATTTCTGCTAAATTCGAAGGCAAGAGTTAGGAATATTTTTCTTTCGAAATTTCAAGTCTTGCTTTGTAATTTTATGTTCCATCGGCGTTATTTTAGTTTCCATTATGAAATGGTTGAACACTTCATCCTATTCTATCATCAATTGATCCAACAATACAATTAGCCAATCAATTGACTCGTCTATCTGGAGTATTAGAACAGTCATTAAGCATCAATTAATCTTATTTTCCTGTCATGTATTGAACTTCCAATCCGAATGCTGCAAATAATTCAACTTATGACCAATTAACATTCTGAAATGCATTAGCAGATTTCTTTCATCCAAAAAATAAAAAAATGGCAATAGTTTAATCATTTTTAGTTTTTTTTGTGTCCAACGATTCAAAGGCTGCGTAAATTTGCGACAATATTTATATGCGCATTTCTATCAATTTTTATGTTTGTATCTGTTCATAATATGAGCTTATGAAAAACATAATCCTAACATGGAAAAACATAATAATAATAATTATCATCGCACATGTGTGATGATAATTATCATCACAAATATGTGATGATAATGACCATCACAGATCGGCGATGATAATTATCATCTAAATGTGTGATGATAATTATCATCACAAACTTGTGTTGATAATGACCAACACAAATGGACGATGATAATTATCACCACAAATGTACGACGATGATTGCATAACAAAGCATCGTGGTTAATATACTTATTTTACAAATTGGATTATTTGACGAAGAATTGTTTCGCAATAAAGCGGTTCCCTGATCACTAAAAATCGATGGTTGTTTAAATGACAACCTATTTGTACAGAAGATGAAAGCTATATTATAATTTAAACTATTTTTTTTTAAATAATTGGGTTTTTTTGCACACTACAACTTTTACCAAACACGCGATATTTATTTCCTTTCTTAGAGTCACATTATATTACCTTATATTACACTATTTTATATTAGATTATGCTACAAATGATTTAAAATGTTTAAAACTATTATAATTATAATAACAATAATAATAATAATAATAATAATAATAGACTTTGTTTCATCCATAAGGACATATAGTTATAATCAGATACATTGCATGTAGGCAGATGTTTATAGGAAATCATCCAAGAAAATATTTTCTTGATAAGAATTTTAAGAACAATGAACTCGAACGAAAACTCAACAGACAATTATTTTGAGAGGAAAAGCGATGACGTCATAGGATTTTATTAAATTTTTAGTACAGAGAAATCAATGAAGAAAAATATAAAAATGATGAAACAGCAACAAACAGACATTAAAGATGTCATAAACAAAATATTTTTCCACTATTTCAGAAACGATTTTTTGCTGCAACAGTTTTACAACGCAATTAATTCGTTATAAAAATTGTATATTTCATAAAAATTATAAACATTATATTCGGTGAAACATTTTTTTCGCCAAGAGATGCCTTGGAATTGTTTTACGTCAGTGAAAATCTATGGTTTGAATATCTTATTAAAAGTTTGATTTTTTACAAGGTGTTTATTGTATACTTAATTATTAATTAGTTCTTGCTTTTATTTTTACAAGATATTTATTGTATATTTAATTATTAATTAGTTCTTGCTTTTATTTTTACACGATATTTATTGTAAACTTAATTATTAATTTGTTGTTGCTTTCATTTTTACAAGATATTTATTGGATACTTAATTATTAATTAGTTGTTGCTTTTATTTTTACAATATATTTATTGTATATTTAATTATTAATTAGTTGTTGCTTTTATTTTTACAAGGTATTTATTGTATATTTAATTATTAATTAGTTGTTGCTTTTCTTTTTACAAGATATTTACTGTATATTTAATTATTAATTAGTTGTTGCTTTTATTTTTACAAGATATTTATTGTACATTTAATTATTAATTAGTTGTTGCTTTTATTTTTACAAGGTATGTATTGTATATTTAATTATAAATTAGTTGTTGCTTTTATTTTTACAAGATATTTATTGTACATTTAATTATTAATTAGTTGTTGCTTTTCTTTTTTACAAGATATTTATTGTACATTTAATTATTAATTAGTTGTTGCTTTTCTTTTTTACAACATATTTATTGGATACTTAATTATTAATTAGTTGTTGCTTTTCTTTTTTACAACATACTTATTGGATACTTAATTATTAATTAGATGTTGCTTTCATTTTTACAAGATATTTATTGGATACTTAATTATTAATTAGTTGTTGCTTTTCTTTTTACAAGATATTTATTGTATATTTAATTATTAATTAGTGGTTGCCTTCATTTTTTACAAGATATTTATTGTATATTCAATTATTAATTAGGGGTTGCCTTCATTTTTACAAGATATTTATTGTATATTTAATTATTAATTAGTTGTTGCTTTCATTTTTATTTTCCATTTTTTAAGACGCTATATGAAATACAGGAGTTCCATTTATATTTGTATACCGTGTGTGTGTGTTTATGTACAAATGTGCATACTTTGTATATGGTTTTCATATTAAATGGAATATGTTTTAAAAATGTTAACACACAACAATCAAGTTTTGAAGTAAAATGTAGGCGTAGATTAAAAATAAATTCAAATATACTGCATATAGAAATAAAAATAACAACATAAAACAATAAAAATAACAACATAAAACAATAAAAATAACAACATATAGCAATAAAAATAACAACATAAAACAATAAAAATCACAACATATAGTAATAAAAATAACAACATAAAGCAATAAAAACAACAACATATAGCAATAAAAAGAACAACATATAACAATAAAAATAACAACATAAGGCAATAAAAATAACAACATATAGCAATGAAAATAACAACGTAAAGCAATAAAAATAACAACATATAGCAATAAAAATAACAACATGTAGAAATGTAAATTAAACTAAATATAAAAAGCTATATATTGAAAGAATATAAGAAATAAGAAAAAAAAATAGGAAGAAAGAAGAAGAGAGAGAGAACGAGAGAGAAATAAAAGTATGAATATGTAGAAAACTATAAGAAACGAGGGAAGAAAATTAGAAGAAGAATATAAAAAACGAGAGAAGAAGAATATAAGAAACGAGAGAAGAAAATTAGAAGAAGAATATAAGAAACGAGAGAATAAAAATAGAAGAAGAATATAAGAAACGAGGGAAAAAAAATATAAGAAGAATATAAGAAACGAGAGAAGAAAAATAGAAGAAGAATATAAGAAACGAGAGAAGAAAAATAGAAGAAGAATATAAGAAACGAGTGAAGAAAAATAGAAGAAGAATGAAGAAAAGAGAGCAAGAGCGAAACAAAAACGAAGAATGGAAGAGAGAGAAGGAGAGTTAATTACTCCATGAATCTCCAAGTTGATTGTAATTAGCAACAACATATAAATCAGGATGCCAGGCTTCTTCTCGTGTTAAGATCATCTTTAAATCCTGAACCAAATCGTACAGAAATTGAAAGACTAAATTTCTAGGTCTGAATAATTTATTAACCAAACAAAAAAAAATTTAAAAACGACCAATCAACTTCAATAAAAAACAAAAACAAAAACGAAAATAAAATAAAATAAAAATGTTGAGCAAATTCATTTGGGATGTTTTTGATTAAATGTATTAAAGTTGCAATGTACATAAGGGAATTCAAAATCACAGCCATTGTTTTCACAAAATAAAATTTAATTCAACATACTTTGTTCTAACAATATCAAGTCACAGGTTTATACAAAACACCACAAGTTCAAAACAAATTAACAAATGTCACTTTTTGTGTTACATTTCTAAAATAAAACTCTTTTAAAATAAATGATGTCGAAGCTTCTTGCTTAATTCCATTTTATAATTTAATATTTCTAGATTTATGCAAAACACAAAGTATTGTGGTTCGTATAAACAAGAAAACCGAGCAGTGTAAAAATATTTCGAAACACGGAACACAACCAGCAACTTATGAGACATTTTAGGGAAAGCAAACTTAAGAAAAACAAAATCATTTAATGGAATTTTTCACCCAAAATTCTTGCTATTGCCAATGTCTTTGGTCCCTTGGTGAATGTCGCCCACCCAACTCTCATACTAAACATACTAAGATCATCCAATTTTACTTTTTATTTTTAAAATCAGTTGTATCACGGATGTTACATACGACGGAGTAAGCCATTGACTTATGTATCACAGGTGTTAAGGCGTTAACATTAGGCTTGATGGCTTGCCCACTCCGTGGGGGGGAGGGCAGAGGGTGATAAATTACATACTTGTTTTTGAACTTTTTAATTAATTTCCAACATCAACATATGGATCAACAATAACACAAGTGCGGTTATTTGAATGTTGGTTACCTCACTTGTGCTAGTGTCGATACATATATTTGAAATCATCAAATATGGATGCTTTGTTGTGGAACTTCCGAAAATTGGTTTTGTATAACCTGAATATGGACCACCAGTAAACCATTAAACCTCAAAAACATTTTGTGGTGAAAAAACGCCTTCCTGAAAATGTTGGTAAGCCTAAAAAGTGAAAGAAAAAATTGTAATTTGGTAAAAACGAAAATTTTTAAATAAAATCAACGAAATAAACAATTTATTAAATAATTCAAAACAATAAACGAGGATGACCAAAGTTTTGGCAAACTGTTAAAACTTTCTATTAATTTACGAAGTAAATGAAAACAATAATAATAAGACCAACATTATTAATACTAACATTATTATTAATATTAACATTGTTATTAATATTAACATTGTCATTAATATTAACATTATTATTATTAACATTGTTTTAACATTAACAGCATTATTAATTATAACCTTGCTATTAATATTATCAATGTTATTAATATTAACATTATTATTAATATTAACATTATTATTAATATTAACATTATTATTAATACTAACATTATTATTAATATTAGCATTATTATTAATATTAACATTGTTATTAATATTAACAGTTATTAATATTAACATTATTATTAATATTAACATTATTATTAATATTAACATTATTATTAATATTAACATTATTATTAATATTAACATTAATCAAAAAAGAGTCAGCGTGTACAGAGGTCATTCAGCAAGAAAATGAATATTTCTTCATCAAATCCAGTGACCAAGAGTTTCTCTTTCGCCAGAATCAGCTCCCTAAACATTTTGACTTTCCAGCCAATCTCCCTACAATCTTCACCTAACTTATCTCCCTACAATCTTCACCTAACTTATCTCCCTACAATCTCCCTACAATCTTCACCTAACTTATCGACCTACAATCTTCACCTAACTTATCGACCAAGTCACGCTTATTCCAGTCTAGCAAATCCACAACTAAAAGTCGACACTGATCAGCTGCATATTGAACATTTCTGGCCATACACGAATCACCGTCCCACATTCAGTTTCTGGATATCTCAGGAACCATTCCATTGGAACTATTTAATACTGCACCAAATAAATGAACAGAGTGCCATGCTACGTCACAAGATGGTCAAGGAACCACGGTTAAAGGAGACAAGAGCACACAATGGTATTAATATCAACATTGTTAATATTAACATCATTAATACCAACATTGTTAATATTAACATTATAAATACCATTATTATTAATATTAACATAATTAATACAAACATTGTTAATATTAACATAATTAATACCAACATAGTTAATATTAACATTATTAATAGCAGTATTATTAATATTAACATAATTAGTACAAACATTGTCAATATCAACTTAATTAATACCAACATCATTAATATTAACGTATTTAACACCAACATTGTTAATATTAACGTAATTAATACCAACATTGTTAATATTAACAATATTAATACCAACATTGTTAATATTAACATCATTAATACCAATATTATTAATATTAACATAATTAATACAAAAATTGTCATTACCAACATTATTAATACAAACACTGTTAATATTAACATTATTAACACCAACATTGTTGATATTAACATTATTATTACCAACACTAATAACATTAACATTATTAATACCAATATTATTAATATTAACATAATTAATACAAACATTGTTAATATCAGCATAGCTAATGTCAGCATTGTTAATTTTAACATAATTAACCAAAGAAACGCGGTTACAAGTTTATTTAATGTACACTTCATAACTGTTCATTTGAGATACAAAAAACTTAATTGTTTTACTTGAATATGGAAGAAATGACTACTTCCACAAAAAAATCTTAAAAACCCTTATATCTCAATATTTAAAAAATTTTCAAAAAACATTACTTGTGACTTTTTAATGTACACCTCGTAACTGTTCAGTTGAGATGGAAATGATAAATGTAGGTTAAAAAACAAAAAACGTGAATGTTTTAGTTGAATATGGAAATAAATGGCAAACTCCACAAAAAAAATTCATAAAACCCCTTATATTTCAATAATTAAAAGGTTTTTAAAAAAATATTACTTGTGATGTTTTAATGTACACCTCATTATTGTTCATTTGAGATGTAAATGATAAGTCTGGGTCAACAAACAAAAAAGTTGAATGTTTTACTTGAACATTTTGGATACAACTATTACGCCGACAACGAAGACGGAGACGACGGAATAGTATTACCTTAGTAGAACTTCGCCGCTGGGACGCTCAACAATACCAACATTGCTAATGTTAACATTATTAATATTAACATATTTAACATATTCAACACAATAAGTATTAATAATAACATTAATGTTGTTAATTTTTCATTTAGAAGATATTTTGACCGAATTAAATTTGTTATGCCAATTAATTTAAATAAAAACTTTATTAAATATAAAGTTCAGACAAAAATAAATAAAATATTTAAAGTCAATAAAATATTATAAGAGGGAAGGCCGAGTTAAATTTTCTTAAGGCCATTCATCACCAACTGCTCAATCTAAACAATTAAAACTGAAGCACTCAAAGTTTTAACAAAAAATCGATGAACACACTGAAGGAGAAATAAGCAAAAATTATCATTAAAGTACTGAAAAAATAAATATAAACAGAATTGACAGCTAATGTAGTTAAACAAAAAAAAACAATGACAAATCAAAATTATAATTAAAATCTGGACAAAAAAACATAACACTAATAAGTAAAAATGACAACTAATTAATTTATTAACAAAAAACAAACAAAATAAAGAAAAATAAAATGACGAGAATAAAGAAATACATTTTATTGAAATAAAATAAATTTGAATGCAAGATTATCCAATGTAAACAAAGACATGTGTTTGGTAGTCGCGTTCTGTTTGCTTTCCGACTTTATAACCATTTGCGCCAAATAATAATAAAAAATATGTATTATTATTATTATTACACAACAGTATTTGAACTACTATCACCATAATTAATATTTAGTGAATATTAGTTCTAATAATTGTTATTAGTTTTTAATCATATTGATTTTACAATAATAATAAATTCACAAAATTCTCAGCCACATAAATATAAAATTTACAGGTTGAAAATAAAACATAAGAACAAACATTAAAAAAGAATTTCATACATTCAAAATTTAAAAAACATTTCCTGTATCGATTTTGTAAGAGAAACATAAATTTGATTTGACAAACACGTTTTATTAATATAAAATTCTGTCAATAGTGCTAACAATAAAAGTTGAATATATCATGTATGAAATAAGCAAGAGCAATGTTGAATAAGTTTGTATCAATTTAAATATAGACATTTATGCAGACAAACTTTTTATTTAATTTAAAGTAACGTGAAACAATTTCACAAAACATTAAAACAATATTGGATAATAATTTTGTATATTTCACAAGATAAAGTTAAAATAATTAAAATATTTATTTCAGCTTTACACAAGTTTATTTTTACATAAAATCAACAAATTTATTTATAATATTGTTCAGAATTATTGTGTTTTCCTTGTGGCCGAGTCCATGAACATAGTACATTGGTGATAGTTCGACCCTTCTCAAAGTCATGGTGGGATGTTTCACCTTGGCTTTCTACTATTAATTAAGACATGCTAAGCCTGTTCTATCAAGGATGCACACTTTAAGGCAGTGGTTATCAAAGTGTACGCCCTGGCTCACCATGCACAATGGTGCGCTCTGGAAGATATCTAGGTGAGCCTTGTGGTATTCCAGACAAATATGTGTCTAGATATAAACAAAATGTATAAATACTATTCTATGCTATTTAATTACGGATACACCGCTCTTTTTGTCAACACATCATTCTTATGTTGATGTTAATTAAAACGGATTTATCGCAAGAACAGCTTTCTACTGCCCCGCAAACAGGCCAGTAGATAGCATTTGTAAACACGTAGCCTCGTTTCAACGATTCGGCAACTGCCAATTGTGCAGCATTGGAAGATTAGGGATTAAGTAGAAGATTAGTAGATTATTAATGCAGATCAAATAATGAATAGGTTTCTTTCTTGCGAAGTATTAAATGTCACTACAAACGGCAAGGATATTTTAACATTCTGAATAGCTATTTTAGTAAATGGCAGTTATCACGGAAGTCGCATGGAGGATTTTATACAGATGAAGCTCATTCTATGGTATGCTATGTTAAGAAGCTTACCTCTTTTGTAAAAAAAATGAGAATACTATCGTAACTCAGTGCATTCTGTATGGGGAATGCATGAATGAATAGGGACGTCTTGATGGCAAAAATTATGTGAGATACATTAAAATAAGTCTTAGATAAAGCTGTTCAAATCATAAGCTTCATTAAAACAAGTTCTGTCAAATGGCTTTTATTCGAACAACTTTGTATCAATATGGTTTCGCAACACAGACCAGCGTTTTTACACAGCGAGGTGCGATAGATGTTAAGGGGAAAACTACTTACACGTGTATAGTGTACATTTACTACAAAAATATATTCTTTCGTTTTTTGAATAGATGAAGAATTACATTTGTTTGACCTTCTTCAGTATAAGTTTTGGATTGCCAGGTTACAGTGATTGGCTGACATATTTCAGCAGCCCTTCGAATCCTTTCATTTTTACATAAGTGAAAAAATTGATAATAGTTGAAAATTTAGCAAGTTTAGAAGAACAATCGATTTCTTATTTTCAATCACTCAACACTGAACAATATGATTGGATTAGAAACCTTGATTTTGGATCTCTATAAAAAAAATATAAGTGACAATATTTAAAAAAAAAACTTTGAACATTTTAATACAATTTTCAACATTATGTTTATGCGAATTTTATTTTCTACTCTCACCACAACCGAGTGCAAAAAGAGAGGAACCCTTCGATATATTGCCGATGAAAGGAGAGTTTCCCTATCAAAAATACGATGAAACATTGAAGCAATTGTAAAACATATTTAGCATGTGTTTCTCATAAACACAAGAATGAAAAAACTTAAGATATTTTTCATTTTTTACATTGTATCGCAGTATTTAATTTCTGTAATGTTTGACTTGCTTATTACCTTTGAGAACCACTGCCTTAATGAATAGTATCCCAAAGGTGTCCTTGCCCTTACAATAATGTTTCACCATTAATAATAAGTGTTACACATGTTTATATTTTTTTGCAATGTTATGATGTATATATATCAGCGAAATCGCTAGACAGTTAAAAAACAACAACTTGTCTTTGTAAATATAATATGTTCCAACACTCTCTTGGGACACTGTACAGGTAGGTATATAATAATAAGTTGTAATTAAATCGATGCATAATAATAAATAGTATTCATTATTTATTAGCAAGTGTATAACAAATAAAAGAAAAAACATAACAAAAGAAAAAACATAACAAATAAAAGAAAAAATTAAGCTGGTCTTCCAAACAACTGCGGTCACTTTTCATTCAACGACAACCCTCAATTACTGAAGACGCATTTCAATTATTTGATGTCATTTAGATGTCATGGCATCAAGAAATAAAACACCGCACGCATCAGTTAAATTTTAAAGTTTTCATTGCACAAATAAATAAATAAATTTTGAAGTGGTCATTGCATAATTAGTCTGAATAAAAAAAGAAATTATTCCAGCAGAATAAAAAAAATGTGAACACTCAACAAATTCTTTGTGTTTTTGGCAAAACATTTTTTTCAAAAACTATTTACACAATTAATTGTTTTCGTCCAAAGTATCCCAAGAGTGTAATTAATTCCTCATTTAACACATTTTGTATCATAAAAATTTTGATGTTCTGAAAACTAAAAGAAAATAATGTTCTACACAGGAGCTACTAAATTAATTGTACAAAAATTAAACCCAAATACTTTGTATTATTGAAACTTTTATTAATTAAAAAATAGAACTCTTCTAAAAATGAAACTATTGCAGAACATTAGCTCTTCTTTCGGACTGAGCAGACAAATTGAAAGCAGTGAAACAAGACCAAACAAAAGTCCATCACAACCAAACTAAAACTTCAATTCGTGAGGCTAAAGTGGGGATAAATACGACAGACTCGTTCTGTGATGCAGTGTTGGAGTAGAGGAAGAAATGCAGAAAGGCAATCCTCAAGATTTATTGTCTTCGTTAAATAGAAAAACTTTCCAGCCTTTGCCTCGGTTGGATAATTGGTTTTATTGCGTTGTATCATTTATCAATTTTCAACAAATAGCCTTGCATAACAAAATAAAAAATGTCATTCCTTTTTATTGAAAACATTATTTTGGGAAAATGTGGAACGTTTGGTGCACGAGAAAAATGTTTCATTTCATCATTTATTCAAACAATTTTTAATGGAGAAAAATTGTTTAATTTATTACAGTGAAAGAAATACAAATATGTGCAATGTTGAATTTTCATTTGTCTTACAGCATTATTAATTGGACACTTTTTATCAACACTTTAAACAATCTCAATATGTGTTAGTTTATTTTGATTTAAATGTATTCAGTTTTATATTGTAATGAAAATGGTTGTTTATTCATTAATATTATAACCAAGGATTTAATGACTATTTACTTCAAGATGAAAATGGAGGTTATTTTTATAAGCTATAATGGCTTAATACAGTGCAACTTACAAATTAATTATACTATGCTTCACAAATATTGTCTATACTGTCCCACTTACTGCTAGAATTCCAAGAAAAAAGTTTCATTTTGATCAGTTCAATTGCAACCAACAAACTATTCATCCAAAAATGACATCACTTTGAACAACTTTCAAACTCTTTTCAATGAACCATTCAATGTGTGTTTCCCGGTCGAGCTTATGTTATATGGACATACGTCGGTGAGAGCAAATCTTTTAAGCAATAGAAGGATCACACATGACGAGAGTATTTTTCACGACATTACAGCAAAATATAATTGTCAAAGTTATATTGTTAACAGTATTGTCCTTAAATGTTCTACCCTTTGTATTTTTGAAATATAATTGAAAGAATGAAAACAAACTTTCGTAATGACGAAAATTAATAAAGAGTCGTCCATCTTTCAGTGATGATTGTAAAAACGGGAACTTCGGATGTATCACCTTGTTAACATCAGCTAACCAAGGCAAGGGGAGCTTCCAACAGGGTTGATAATTAATGGATGAATTGGTACCTTCACTTCTGGTTTAAAATATTCATTTATTGTTTATTCAATTTATTAGTAAAAGTTTGTTTATATATTTATAAAAATACAAATATTTCTTTTTCTAGTATTTAAATAAATTTAATTTTGCAATTTTTAATTTTTCCCCTTTGCTTTTAAATTAGCTATTAGATAATAATGTATTTTATCCAAAAAAATTCCCTTCCTCGATCCCTTTTATCGAAACCCCTTTTATTGAAGGGGTTCAATAGCTTAATTGGATAATTTTGAAACTCTTTAATAAATGTTGCAAGTTGAATGATAACCAAATTCCAGTTTTAATTCAAATATTAAGACAACGTTCCAATATTTTTTCATTATTATTTATATTCAACAATATATTGGAATTATCTCTCAAGTATTGTATCAGGATTAACTATTAGCATACAATTAAAATATCAAATAAATAATTTTACTTACAACAATAAAAAAAAATTGAATCAATAAATTTTGACAAGGCGAGTCAAGACGCATCAAACGTAAGAGTGATTATCAACTAATAAGATGTCATTGAATCCAAAACTTCAGCCCTGCAGAGGAAGTGGAAAGGTCTAATGAGCTATTCATACAGTAGTTGCTTGCAGTTGTGGACTTTCAACTAATGATGAGTGAGTGAGTGAGTGAGTGAGTGAGTGAGTGAGTGAGTGAGTGAGTGAGTGAGTGAGTGAGTGAGTGAGTGAGTGGGTGAGTGAGTGGGTGGATGAGAGAAAAACTTGGTGGGTCTGTGAGTGATTAAGTGTGTGATGGAGTTGATGGGTGAGGAAGTGATTGAGTGTGTGCGTGGTATAAGTGTATGTACGTGCGACTATAAATATACATCACTTATCTTACGAGACCCCCGTTGATTTTGTACAACGTACTCAATATTCTTCTTTCAAATGTTCAGCTTTCATCTACGATTGTGTTGACAATAGCGCACGTTAGGTAACCCATATTCAAATAATATAGAGCTTACATCACTTATGCTATTCACGATCCAATTAATTGTTTATATTATAACGCAAATCAATGAACTAACTACATTAGAACACTTCTTCTGTATCGTCAGGGTAGTTTAGCCATGTTGACTTATACCTACAGTCTGTCTGACTCATTTCGATATAATCACAATCCAAAGTACGGCCTAAAAAAGTCGGGAAAACTATTTGAATTGACCAATCACTAAGAAGGCTCATCATAAATGAGAAACTGGCGCGAACTATCTTTCTATGAGATTAAAACAAAATATTTAAATGGAAATTTCAATATAAATAAAATAAATTTAATCCGTGAACAATAAACGCGCAATCTGATATAATCTGGCTTTTAAAGTGTGATTACCAAAGAATAAACCAGCTTAACACTTCCTATCAAATTATTCAATTGTCACATAGCTTTAATTCAAATCCAATTTCCAATTGAAAATATTTCTAAAGCGTCAATATATTCAACTTATTTTTCATTATTATGCATTCATGTTTTTATTCAAAAAATGAAGAAAGTATTTAAATTATGAATCACAACTGTTGAAAGCTAATTTTTGTAAGACATTCATTCACTTCAGTCAGCGACAGCTCAACCTTTGCATAGGTATATCCCATTACCAATATACATTCCCGTTCGAGATTTCCACATTGCTGCACTAAAAAACGATGGGTTGACTTACAAATGTACAGCAATTTCTATGGAGGATCAAACAACTAAATTGTTTGTTTATGGTTAAGAGTCTATAAGGTTCATACAATGAATTGATCTCATCTCAAATTTAAACAGTTTAATACAAAGAAAAAACATAAATATATGTGGACATCAAACAAACAAAAATGCTTTGTTAAAATATACGGTAAGGAGAGTGTTTGAGTATGTGCGTATGTATGTTTAAGTATGAGTGCGTCGTACGCGTGTGTATGTTGATAGAGAATAGTCTAAGTGGTCAAGTGCAATAGAAATACCGAGACCAGATTAAACAGAATGAAATCATTGAATAGTTGATCTAATAATTTGACTGAATGGTTTGCTGATCTTTAATATCGTCGGATGTACTGAGAGAGAAGGTGAGAATGTGGGATGGAGAGAGAGAGAGAGAGAGAGAGAGAGAGAGAGAGAGAGAGAGAGAGAGAGAGAGAGAGAGAGAGAGAGAGA
>JARUHE010304728.1:0-33349 GCA_031471125.1 Archaeomysis grebnitzkii | reverse complement strand
ATTTATTTTTGTTGTTGCTGTTATTATTTATTGTTGTTGTTATTTTATTATTTATTGTTGTTATTTTATTATTTATTGTTATTTTATTATTTATTATTGTTATTTTATTATTTATTATTGTTATTTTATTATTTATTGTTATTTTATTATTTATTATTATTGTTATTTTATTATTTATTATTCCTTATTATTACTATTTATGTTTGCTATTATACTTTCTGTTATTGCTTTATAATTGCTTTGTCATTTAATTGTATCGATAATGAATGAAAACTTAATGAATAATCTTGAATAATTTAAATGTGTTCAACTTTTGCTTTAGGCTGTTTGAATTTTAAATGTATTTGAAGGTTACAAACGAATGGATGTTCACATTCCTTCAATTATAATGATAATGGTGATACTAGTTGCTATAATTATAATGATAAATCATAATTATAATCATGATAAATCATAATTGTAATAATGATAATGGTGATAATAGTTATCATAATTATAATAATAAATCATAATGATAATCATAATGGTATTAATAATCATGATAATACACATAATGATTATAATAATAATAATGATATTCACAATGGTAATAATGACAATCATAATGGTAATGATGATGTTAATATTATTTATAATTATTTTTCTTTACTAACTTATTGTGATGTATCATCCATGTTGGATTCATGGACGTACTATTTGATAACAGCACCATCCATTCTCCTATACTCGACGAGATCTAAGATTCAATAGTCTGAGTAGCTTATGTACCAACTTAGAGGAAGGCACATAGTCAGCCCGTTCTAACACCTGACCTGTCGGTATAAAGTTAAGTACAATCAGTAGCGTAGCAAAGATTTGACAATGTGGGCGAGACCTAAACATTGACACATAAATGTGGAAAATGGAGGGAACGATTTTGATGTCGGTTTTGTATTGAACTGAATCCCAATTCGACTTTGCTTCCCTTTCTCTCGCCTGTTAATTGTACTGACCCACGCACACACGTCATTGTATACACACACATACGCACATACTCACTTATTCGCTGACATACATACTCATTCACTGACGCACATACATACTTGCACTCACTCATTCACTGACACGTACTCACTTATTCACTGACGCTCATACTCATTCACTGACGCACATTAACTCATTCAATGACGTACATACACTTACATACCGAGATACACATAATCATTCACTGGGATACACACATATTCACTCATTGAGGTACACACATATTTACTCATTGAGATACATACATATTCACTCATTGGGATACACACATATTCACTCATTGATATACACACCTATTCACTCACTGATATACACAAAAACTCGTACACACACTGCATTGCGACCCAACAGTGCTTATTGTTTGCCACGGCAATGTGTTAAGCATAATGACATTATCGTGGCGCAACGGCTTCTTTCGACCAGTGTTCTAGACCTGTGATTGACAATGAGGTTGGGAGTGAACCCTGGGCGTTCCTATTCTTAGTGGTGCCGAATTCACCCATACATCCACACCTTCATTATGGCATACTAAATCACTCTGTTACACACTTGCTCACCACTTATTCACTCACTGCTTACCACTTATTCACTCACTACTTACCACTTATTCACTCACTACTTACCACTTATTCACTCACTTTGCCACACACTCGCTATCACTCACTTTGCCACACACTCACTTTGCCACACACTCACTCTCACTCACTTTGCCACACACACACTCACTCTCACTCACTTTGACACACACACACTCACTCTCACTCACTTTGCCACACACACACTCACTCTCACTCACTTTGCCACACATACACTCACTCTCACTCACTTTGCCACACACACACTCATTCTCACTCACTAGGCATCCACTCACTCTTTAACATATGCCTATTAATCACATTCGCCACTAAATCAATCGCTCTTTTACATAAGTTTACCCATCCTCGTTGGCCACTCATTCACTCGCTCAGTTAAACATACGAACTCATTCACTTATGTACACACACACACACACACACACACTTTCTGGCTGTGTATTGTGTGCAAGCACACTAACGCACACTGACCACGCCTAGAACGAGCAGTGACTGTGTGCATGTCTTTCATCATCTCGTCTATTGTCTGAGCGTTACGACATTTAATGATCGCAAGTTCCAGTGATTAACGTTCTTGAATTCACAAAACCATTCATTCATGTGGTTACGTTGTATTCGTTTGTCTTTTTGCTGCCTCTGTGTTCGTTAGTTGTATTTTTTGTTTTATTTTATTTATGTTATTTTTTTCTTTGATTGTCTTTTTTGGTTTTCTTCATTCAATTGTCTTTGCAATAAGCTTTTGTTTTATAGAGTTATCTTTCATGATATATTTTATTTCATTTTCACTTTTGATTTCTTTCGAACTTTCCATTTCTAACAAACGAATCGGCTCGCCTCTAGTTCAATATTTGTGTAGTGGTTGAGAGAAAAAACTTGTCTGTATTGCTAGGTAAGGGTTAGGTAAAGTCTGCCATGTAATTTTCTTTCTTAACCATGTGGTTCGTATGAATACAAATACTTCGCATACAATAAGTGTTTTTTTCAATGCTAATTGCAATGTGTTTTAAGGGAAGGGTTAACAGACTGTTTATGTCTGGGTTCTGAGAACTTACTACAGTATGTTGATTAGTTTCCTTGGTGGTGAACATTGTTTACACGCCCTCTTCGAGGCTCTAATTTTATCTCTACCTGTCTCTATCTGTCTATCTTATATATACATCATTCTTTCTCGCTCTGTTTCTATATCTACTTTTCTCTCTCTGTATCTGTTTTCTTTTTCTCTTGGTCTGTTTCCTTTTCTGTCTATCTCTGTCTATCTTATATATACATCATTCTTTCTTGCTCTTTCTATATTTACCTTTCTCTCTATATCTATATTTTCTTTTTCTCTTGGTTTCTGTTTCCTTTTCGGTCTCTATCTCTGTCTATATATATATATACATCATTCTTTGATCTGTTTTTACCTCTGTATTTGTTTTTTCTCTCGTCTGTGTTTCATTTTTTATTTATGTCTCTATATTTCTTTTTCCCTTTATATATATATATTTACTATTATCTCTATTTACTTTTCTCTTGGTCTCTATTTACTTTTCTCTCTGCGTCTATATCTCCTTTTCTCTAATTGTATATCTAAATATCTTTCTCTTTCCGTCTCTCTTTCCCAACTCCTGTCATGAGTGTTTTTTAACATCCACTTCACTTTTTCTTTCTACCGCTGTCTACATCTTCTTCGTCCACAAATTCCTCCAGTCTCTCTGTATTTATTCCCACACTTAAATGTTGTTTTCAACATTTCCTTCAAAGCCATCTGTCTCTTCTTAGGTTTGTTATAACCATAGGCCTAAGTACCGGGCAACACCTAGGCCTAGTCGTGGCAGACGTAAACAAACGTCTGCGTGGGTCTATTTCTCCACATTTGTACAACTGTGGGGCAGGGCATCAAAACAAAGATGGATGTTTAATTAAACGCAAAGTAATGTTTAATGAAAATTATTAAAATTACAACCACAATATAATGTTAAATCATGCGACGGCTAACCTTATGTTTTATGTAGAGTAAAATACTTTTTGATTAGTATTGAAAACAACATTCTAATTGGATCGACCATAGCACAAGTGAGGTAAGCTTTGTGGCTTGCTTCACTTGTGCTATGGTCGATCCATATAGGACTTGTTTCTTCAATCACTGGAGGGTTCATTTAAATGGCTTAGCACTTTGATCGTATCTTGTAACACAGGTAAATTAATGGCTTATTCCATGTTATGTAACACCAGTGATACCAATCCAGTTAGTTATGTTTAAGTTACTTTATATACAAATAACTAGTTACATTTATAAAGTAATTAAAAACATAACTTTATTTGTCCACAAACTAAATTTATATAGCTGGTGTTACATAAGATTGAGTAATCTATTAAACTTGTGTATATATCACCGGTGTTCCACGAAACTGTTAAGCTGTTAAGTATACTTCCTTTTGGAACAATGGATGCCTTTAATCACACAAACAAAAGTTGCTCTGTGCTGAAAAACGACCGTTCAACATCAGGGTGCCAAAAAATTGTTTTGCAACTTTTGTAGAGAGACATTTTGGTCGTTTTATGGTCTAACTTCATAAATATACATTTTTGTGACAATGTTTTAGTTCTAGAGAGCTAAGAAGCTTAAAAAAAAACTCGTTTCTGGCACCCTGCGCTTGACTAAATACATTGAAATTACCAATTAAATTTACCTTTATTGTATGTCACGGTTTTGTCTATCCAAAAATGTGAACAATCATCGAAAAATTAATTGAACATTTACATGGTATTGTTCACCGTTTTTTTTCGTGAATATTTCGGCTTGTCATGCGGCGCTAAATTATCTTGAGCCATTCAACATTCATTAATAATTAAAAAAACATTCATCACGGGACCATACCTAACCGAAAAACAAACCTAACCGGACATTCCCTCGAAACGAACCCCGAAAAAGTAATTATGTTGCAAGAAGCGAAGTGATGACATTTATGCAAATAAGACCATTTTTGAACGTTTTTCATTGTTTTTCTACATCACAACCTCCTCTCACCCCCTCCCAACCCCCCGCTTTGTTTTTTGTTTAACCCCTTGAAGTCTGACAGTGTGTTGCCACAAGCTTTAAAACACGTTGAAGTTAGTATTGAAAATATATTTATTCTGTTCTCAAAAGGTTCCCTTCCAGTGCAGTGTCTAAATAGACCTGACAATCTCCGTCTAAAAAGTCCCATACAGTAAGGACTGTTTTCAATACTAACTTGGAATACATTTTGTTTTTATGGCAACAATACCTTTTGGCATTCCAAGTTAATTGTTATGTACAAGTTTTGCCATATTGAGGATTGTATTATTATAATTTAATCGACAATAGCACAAGTGATGTAAAACTCCTGAAACGTAGAATAATAAAACCTAGGTCACTAAAACGGAGAAATTCTAAAACGCCCACATCATTTCTATGTATACAAAGAAAATGTGACCTAAATGGAGGGTTAACGGTGTTAAATCGGTATGCCTGAAACTGAGATTCTTCATATAACGTAGACAACATTTTGGTCTACGTTTCAGGGTTTTACTGTAATGTCATTGATAAGTAGTATTACTTTTTTATAGTAATGCTGTTGAATTTATTCATTTTTATAGTATTACTGATAATAGTTATCAGTTAAGATAAAATATTAGCAATAGTACTAATAACTTTTTTGTTTTGAAATAATGAATTAATGTTTTCTTTCTCTTCACAGGTATGTTATGATCAAGGCTTTTCGCACACAAACTCACCTTAATTTTAGGTAAGGTGTTGTTCTTTTGGGTAGTTTGATCAAGTGCTATAATTATTATTCATTGTTTATAATATTAACATTGTAATTGTTACTATTGTTAATATTAACGTTACACTTGTTACTATTGTCAATATTAACATTTACATTTGTTATTATTATTATTGTTAATATTAACGTTACAATTATTATTATTGTTGTTATTAATACTTATTAATATTAACACAACAATAAATATTATTGTTATCAATTATTTTTAATATTAACATTACAATTGTTATTATTACTATTATTTTTTAAATATTTACACCACAATAATTACTAATACCATCAATTAATGTTATTAATAGAATTTTGTTGATTTGAAAAACAATAACAATGAAAAATTGTTACAAAATGTCATTACGGATGTTATGGAATTATATCCACAAGATAGTGGAGTTGCATAATACAAATATTATTTGTCTTTGCCCTTCTGCCTATTGTATTTTAATTTAGTGGTCTGGTGCCGTTGTCTGTCTTGCTTCTAACTAAATATCATTATTTTTACTTAGGAAAACTGGAAAGGTTTATTTAACAACATTTTGTTCATCATGAATAAAGAGAGAGACATGGGGAGCGTAAGAACAGAGTGGAGAGAGTGGGAGCCTAAGAAAAGAGGGGGGGGGGGGGAGTGTGCATTGATGTAACCTTCGTTGTCATTGGAGTGCTTTTCACCATTGGTTGCTTTTCATTGAATGTGATAAGAATTGTTAATAGTTTTGGTCTCCCTAACTTTCATATTTATTTGTATTACCATTTTACTATTATTTTTATTATTATCAATTATTATTATTATTATTTATTTGTATTATTGTCGGATATATAACATTATTATTACTAATCCTACCATTGCTGTGGTTTATTGTTTTTCATATTCGTCATTTGTTAATGTTAATTATTAACATTAGTCATCATTAGTAATCACCTGACATTCATTGTTAATTATATCGATGCTATCACTTTCACAGATATTGATTGTTGATATTATTAGTGTTGCTGTTTATTATTACCTAGGATCACCATTTATTAGTAATAGTAATACTATTTATTATTGTTATGATTTTTATTATTAGTAGTAGTACTATTTATTATTACTACTACCACTATTGTTAGTAATAATATTATTTGTATTAGTAGTAATAATACTGTTTATTCTTACCATTACTACTATTGTTTAACGAAATACGTAATTTGGTCATGGAAGAC
The DNA here is from genome assembly GCA_031471125.1 of Archaeomysis grebnitzkii. Lineage (NCBI taxonomy): Eukaryota > Metazoa > Arthropoda > Malacostraca > Mysida > Mysidae > Archaeomysis > Archaeomysis grebnitzkii. The sequence continues at coordinate 26,748 of JARUHE010304728.1, read as the reverse complement.
GCCATCTGCCATTTTTCAAGGTCACGTGGCCACCCACAGGATTTCCCGCCAAAAAGACGTTTCAAGTGTGTTAAATTTCCCGCCAAAATGGCATTTATTTGTAATGCTGATGTCAATAGTGTAATTAGTATTCGACAGCTACTATTAATATTAATAGTGCTGTTGTTACTATCAATAGTATCATTGTCTAAATAAAACTGGTGGTACTATTAATAGTATCATTATTTAAATAAAACTAGTGGTACTATTGATAGTATCAATACTTTAATAAAACTTTATTAATGTTAGTAGTGCTGATTGTAATACTATTAATAAATAGTGTTAATGTTTTAATAAAACTATCAATACTTTCATTATTTTAGTAAAACTATCAATAGTATCAATGCTTGAATACAAACCATCAATATAAAAAGAAAGGTAATGCTTGGAAAACTTGCAACAGGGACCATGTTGTTGAACCTCGCATTCATTTCCAGCAATCGGCTAAATTCAAGCGTCGTATCAGAGCTTTTCCAATTGTAAATTCAATGTAGTCTCTCACATGGATCGAGAATAGCACAAGTGAGATAACCCACATTCAAATCACAAAGCTTACCTCACTTGTGCTAGTGTCGATCCACGTGATTGATCTATTTGGGACATAAAAGAAAAGTTACTCCTTATGAAAAATGCTTTTCTTTTTTGACCTTGTCTTAGTTTGGTCAAGTATTTCCTGTAGTCCTTTCATTGATTTACCTAAACCTTCATAAGTGCGTTGAAATATAATTTTAAGTGAATGTACATGCAAATAATGTTGGATAAAAAGTTGTATTTAAAACTACGTGTAACCATCCAAGTTTACATTCTAGTTTCATGTTAATACAATCTTGCAAGTGAGGTAACCTCTATGTTATTTGAATGTGGGTTACCTCACTTGTGCTATTGCCGATCCATTTCTTCGTGATGGACATGCCAGACCTGACCTATGATTTGATCAATGGAGAGTGCTTGTTCGGATCGACCAAATCGTGTTCTCGTCCGTACTTTTTGTTGATTAAATCAACTTTTTGGTCATGCAAATGTGATTGCATCACCAAAAAATTAATTGAATCAAGAAAAAATGCGTCGAATTCACGACTTAAGAAGTTAAAACAATTAGCATAGCCTTTTCAACGCCCATTGTCGTTAAGGCCTAACCTATTTTATAATTATAATTGAAAGTATTTCCTTGTTGTATGGACTGAATACTTTTCTGGTGAAGAAAGCTTACAATGCATTCCCATTAAAATAAATTGGTGGGTTGATCTGTTCAAAGTCCTTTTACACCATTCAGGGTCAATGAAACCAGGATTAAAAGCGATCCCAACCATTAAAAAATATACGAAATGATCACACTTCCTCTGAGCTGTAATTTAGCAACTTTAATTGTTTCATTCAAATGTCCAACTTTTAAATCATTATTGCCATACCAACACAAGTACATCGAAGTTGGTATTGAAAATAATTATTGCCATACCAACACACACATGGAAGTTGGTATTGAAAATAATTATTGCCATACCAACACAAACACATGGAAGTTGGTATTGAAAATAATTATTGCCATACCAACACAAACGCATGGAAGTTGGTATTGAAAATAATTATTGCCATACCAACACACATGGAATTTGGTATTGAAAATAGCTTTGTTGTTTGTGTCGTATTCATTGATCATGTACTTTAAATGTATCAACTTTATAATGTTTTTCCCGAGAAAAAATATTAATTTATTAAATTGAAATAATTTTCTAAATTGTGAAGCTTTTTTGTATCAGTGATTCGATTTATATTGTTTATAACACCGATTTGGATTGACATGTTTGTGAATCTTCGCCGGTGAGAACATCCAAACACCTCTTTGATCTGTCAAGAATAAAGTAACGTGGCTCTTATTTGCAAATATCTCCGCAATTCCACATTTTCATTTTGTATTCCAACATGTGCATCGACAATAGCACAAGTGAGGTAAGCTCTGTTATTTGGATGTGGGTTGCCTCACTTGTGCTATTGCTGATCCATGTTTGTTCTAAATTATATCTGACCACACATTAACATTTGTAATTCCGAACAATATTTGTTAACATTTTCACAATCTGTAGAGGTCAAATAATTTGGTTAAAATAGATGTGGTTCATGTCCTCGCTTCCACTCGTTCTTGCTCTCACATACGCATTATTTTTATTTTACGACGATAGTCGATAGTTGCTATTTAAACTCAAATTCTTCGTAGCAGTGAGTTGTCATGTTGGATAAAATAAACCATTGAATGCCTGGCTAATTAAAATACATAAAACTTAGCACTGAAAACCACCTTTATAGCGTCTGTCGAATGTTCCCCTCCGATATCAAAGGGTTGGCAACCATTTCCGTCAGACGTTGTAAGGTTAGATTGAATGACAGCCACTGTTTTAATGCTAGTTGCTATCTATGATTAGGCCGAGTTCCTTGTGCCAACGGAAATCAAGCGCGACTTACTGTGAACAAATTTTAATTTGTGTTTCTAAGTTTTGTTTCACTTCAACTTATTCACTTGTGTTCATGAACTCATGTTTCAACTGTGAATACCTGTCATCGTTGCGACCTGTTTAGTAAGCTTGTTTTTGTTGACATTAGTGACACAACAAACGCGGTAGTGTTAATGTTTGCAAGGTGTGTGAACACAACGTTATTACGCAAAAGCAGCTTTGTGCTTCGTATAATGCTCAGCTGTCAGGTTTCGAAGGCAATCCGACGCCAGATTCCAATGTTTGTGTTTGTTTACATTCCACTTCTGTTGCTGTTGCTTAAACAGATTTTTCTTCCCGATCCGAACAACGACTGTGGCTTTAGACAAAGTTGCCTTAAAAGGAAGCCATCGTTTGCGTCTTGCAAAATGTCATTCTTTGTTGTGTTTTGTTCATTCTTCGACGAATGACGCTGGATGCTCAACCGAAAAACTCGGGATTTCGTGCAAGGTAGCCGTGCGCAGGATACGACCGCTGTCGCGTGCGTGTGTGTGCGTGCGTCGTTGGCGTCACATTTGTGGGCGTGTCCGTTTATGTGCACACTCGATATCGATTTGCCAGCGTCTGTTCCAGGCAGGCAAACACGTGTTCTCTCAATCACACCTACTCGACCCCTCCTCCCCCTTTCCCTTGCTTGGCATAGCTCACATCTTTTTTGTTAGGCATGGAGCTCTAATTTAATTTTACTTTGGCCAGACAATTGCTTGCTTGTCTTCTCTCCTGTGTGCTTGGTGGATCGAAGCGAGACGCATCTTTGTCATTCGGGTTTGGAAGTTGATGCCACGTCAGGGAGTGTTGCCAATTTGAATTCTTATCTCCTTGACTTTTTCTTTTTTATTTAGATTTTTTATTTGCACATGTTTGTTGATTAGATTCTGTGATCTCCTTGTGTTTGGACGTCTTTAAATACGTTTAATTCTTTGTCCTTTAATGCATTGCAATGGTTGTCTGAACGAATTTCTTCAGTACACAATTAATGAAATGACGTCATAGTTTAATTTTGAATGAGCTAAGAATCGAAATCATTGAAGTTTAACATCGTTGTTTGGCAACTCTGAATCATACAATGTTATGCAAACCAACAGACAGTTGGATCGACCATAGCACAAGTGAGGCAACCCACATCCAAATAACATAGACCTTACTTACCTCACGTGCTATTGTCGATCCAGTCATGTTGTTTGTGTCTTATGCATTTTATACACATTCAATTGCAAAGAAATTGGTTTAAACATCAACGGACACAAATGGCATTCCTGTGAAGTTCAATATCAGCCAATGGCCAGTACAATCCTCGAGATGTCAAAGATAACTGATAGAATCGTTTGAGAAACATTCAATTTAAAAATATGAAATTGTCATTCTGTTACTAAGAGACTTTCCCTCCCTCTCTTTTTCTCTCTCGCTCTCTCTCTCTCTCTCTATATATATATATATATATATATAGATAGATAGATAGATAGATAGATATATATATAGATATATATATATTTTTCTCTATATATATATTTTTCTCTCTCTATCTATCTTTTTCGCTCTCTATCTATCTTTCTCTATCTCTCTCATCTAATCCAGAGTTGGCATGTACTGGCGACAATTAAATAAGGCAATTTTGTATTTTTAATGTCGCTAGTTTTGTTTCGTCTCGTTCGGTGTTGCTATGGACGCTGCCAGACGAGGGGTTGTCTGAGGGTGAGGGTGAGGGGAAAGGCTGTTCTGCGTTGTTGGGTTGAGGGGATGAAGTTACTATTGAAAATGTTTTCAATGTATTCTTGTTGTACTACATTTATTTTTGAAATTTTCTGCTATTACATGGGAGTGCTACTTTGATATTAAATTAAAACAAGATTTATATATTTTATTTTGAGTGTTTTGATGGTGTGGGTAAATACATATTTCCGCATTTTGTATTTGACGAATTAGTATGGCTGGCATATGTATTTCACATATGTATGGTAACAACCAAAAATGTTACCATAAGAAACGTATTTACTGTTTCTTGTACCAATTCCTTACATTATCAAATAGTTTTGTTGTCAGGAGGTGAAGTCTTACTACATGAGCTACATTCGGTCTGGATAACGCTTGAACATTGCATGTGGAGAATGTGCTTTGCACCACAGCCTAGTTCATTGGAACATGAATATCCAAGAAACACAAGTTGGTTGGCAACAGTTTGTATCTCTTGTCAATGGTTGTCAAAACCGAATAAGACAAATGTGGCTTTTTTTGCTCTAGACATATTTCTTGCCTGATTAATCATTAATCCACCAAAACCATTGAAAAACATGCTCCATATAAAAGTGCGTAATTGGTCTTCAATATAGCTTTGTGTGCGTACAATAAAGGTTTAACTTTAGCGGATACGTGTGTGGCGGTGGTAGTCGACTTGACTATTATTATTATTTTTATTATTATTGTTTCATTGTTATTATTATTATTGTTTTATTATTACTGTTGTTTTATTATTATTATATTATTGTTTCATTATTATTATTATATTATTGTTTCATTATTATTATTATATTATTGTTTCATTATTATTATATTATTGTTTCATTATTATTATTTTTATTGTAGTATTATTATTATTATTATTATTATTTTTATTGTTTTTATTGTTTTTATATTGTTCATATTATTTTAGTATTATTTTATTATAATGATGAAGGATGTTTTGGTTGTGGTTTGCAGACATTCTCGGGAATTTGGTGGAGTCAAGATGTTTGATAGAGCGTGGCTGAGCTTTTCATTCGATCATTTTTAGTTGTTACCATACGACCAAATACATTGAAGTTTCCATTGAAAACCAACCTTTATTATCAACGGCTAACTCCTCTGTATGAAATGAAAGCATAGTATTTGGTTTCATTTGGCGATTATGCTGAATAATCTTTTTCATTATCTCCAAATAAATAATTCAACCATCACTAAACTACCAGGAATTCTGCCACCACCAAATTTACCGGTAATTAAACCATCACCAAAGTACCGGGAATCGTATTATTTTCAAACTAAACTACTAGGAATTGTAACATCACCAAAGTACCAGGAATTTGTTATGCTGTCATTGTACGCGTTACCCTTTTCAACATTGCCATGTGTTGTACATTTTATCTACAGTTACTGTTTGAATAGTCTTTTACATAGTGCTGGGCAAATATAATGATAAATTCATATTTAAATTTGATTCGTTAATTATAAATGTTGTGCAATTATTCGTATATATAAACTAATTAGTTGTAGTTCTTATCGTTATTTAATAGTTATGAACAACTATTTAATCATTAATTTTGGCTAATTAGTTAAATACTTACCATTAGTTAGTTAATTACCATATTAGCTAGTCACTTTCCATTAACTAGTAAATGATTTATCGTTAGTTAGCGAGTTAATCATTACCATAAGCTAGCTAATAAGAACCCATACATTTTGTAACTAAAGCTAACACAAATTGGATTCGGTATTTGCTAATACCGATGATTGTAGAAAGGTATTGGTAGAGAAACACTTCATCCCCGACTCTGTTTATACATTAGTTGGAGCGGTTCCAACATGCCTCCAAAAGGAACCTTCATATAATGCCCTCCCACCTCTGCTCTGCTCAGCCCTTCAGTAAACACACTTCTACTTACGCGCGCGTGCGTACGTCCTATACATTCCCCTTTTCGAAAAGTCATGTCCAAGGTTAAACTTTACATTGGAAATAAATAATGATAAGCTTCAAGTTCGAATATGTTAATGTTATTCAAATGCCTAAATTTAATGTGCGTGTTTGTTTCCTTATTAACCCCTTAATGCCTTGGCAAACCCCTTTTACTAGTAAATAATAAATAAAGGGTTACAATGTGATCCTCAATGTATTTTAGTTCATAATCGGACAACCAATCTGGTTTTAAAGGGTTCGACAGGTGCGTATGTAGTTCCTGGCTGCCGACTGTACATGCCTATGATTGCACGGGCAACCGCACCCACACTTTTGCCCGATTTTCCTTTCATTAGTCATTGGTATGTTTGTTAATTGCAACGATCGATGGAGTTTATTTTTAGTTTGGTTGCGCCCTTGTGATTTAAGGGGATGCAATTCACGGTTTTCGCGCATTTCCAATTTAGGCATATTTGTGTTAATGCAATTGTATAATAATATTATTAATGATAATTAATAATAATATTAATGATAATAATATGCTGTTGATATTAATATAAGCAATAATAATACTAGTATTATGTTAATAATAATAATATGCTGTTAATATTAACAATGATAATATCGGCAATAATAATACTAGTATTATGTTAATGATGATATTAATAATAATAGTATGGTGTTAATATTAATGATGATGATTGTAATAATAATATTAATAATGGTGGTTGTAAAAATATGATGTTAATATTGATAATAATGATTGTAATAATATGATGTTAATATTGATAATGATGACTGTAATAATAATAGTATGATGTTAATATTGATAATAATTATTGTAATAAAAATAATAATAGTATGATGTTAACATTGATAATGATGACTGTAATAATAATAGTATGATGTTAACATTGATAATGATGATTGTAATAATAATAGTATGATGATAAAATGATAAAGTGAACAGTACAACTACTGCTGTTCGAGTAAAATTTTTTAAGGATTAAATGAAGGGACAAATTCCAATTGATATATTCAACTAAAGTCATCTTGACCAGAACTGGCTCTTCAAGCTATGAAGTAAATGCAGTTTAATCCCCACCCAACCAATGACATTGTAACTGCCTGAAAACCAGATTAGTGTTCTCAACTGCACTTTTTCTTGTCTTGATTTAAATCACAATGCTATACAATTGATTAAAATCAAGAAAATCAACTTTTCTGTGTTTAAATCACATTGACACAATGCTATAACGTTTTGGTTGGAATCAAGAAAACTTGATTAAAATCAAGAAAAAGTGTGGTCGAGAACTCCACTCTAAATGTTAGAGTATAGTAAGAAGTAAGAAGGAAAATCTGCAAAAACATAATTTTTATTTTTAGGGGAGACTTAAGGCATTGCTATATATCTTAGGCCTAGTCTTGATTGTTGTTAGTGTTGGGGATTAATCGACTAGGCATTTTTTAAACCAGTAAACGTTTTTTTAGTCATGATCATTTAACATAAATGAAAGATATATGAATTAGAAACAATAATTGTTAAAAATTTCTTCTCTAAAACTTCAATTTATTGAAATGGTGTTTATAGTTTCTAGATGTTAATTACCCTAAATTAATGTATGCCTAATTTATATGAACTGTTATTTTATTTTCTCATGTCAATGATGATGATGATAATAATAATAATGATAGCAATTCACCATTTTTGTTTTGTTTGTTCTCTATAGAGAACTTTTATTTTAAAACGAAAGATAACAATCCATATTTTTTTTCAATTTATTAAGTTCTCCTTTTCAAAATATTTTTTACAGTTATTAATTTTACTTGGGTATTCATAGGTTTTGATGCAACTTCTTATGCCATTCTCAATGCCAATGCCAAGAGATTTTTTATTATTTTCTTTTTGTTTATTGGCCCAAAAATTTGAAACTTAAAAAAATAAAATGTACACAAATATTTATATGAAAAAGCATATTCTTTGCCAAAAAAAACCACAATGTTACCCAAATCTGTTTAGTGCCCTGCTTGGCCAATATTGATTCACTCTTGGGTAGGTTTTTCATTTGCTTATATATATTTATTTTATTTTAAATGTTTATTATATTATATATTTATTATTATATTATATATATGTTATTATATTATATATATATTTTTTTATTAATCTATTCATTAGTTTTTCTATTTTTTCCCCATCAACCCATCTAATTGTTTCTTTTTTCCATTGCAGTTGGCTCATTAATGTTGGATCGCAAGCATGTCTGTAGGATCTCCCACTCCCTCAATAGAGTCCTTGTCTGGAACTCCCCTCGGCTCCCTAATAGACTCTGATCCACCGAGATCGCTCGAGAACTCGCCGCCCGCATCCACCACAGGTCTGTGCAATTTAGGTCCGTTTTTTCTTGGTTCGTTGTTTATGTTTGGTCCGCCATTTTTGTAGTTTTGTTACTGCTGGCCAGTTGGCTGGCATGTCATGAGGGCAGGCCAATACCTTAGGGTTGCCACATATTCCACTCCAATAGTAATTCCTATGGAGCATGTGGCCATCTTAGCTTTAAAACATTGCCCTGCATGATGGTCATTCATTCAAGTAGTAACCAGGCCCATTGTTTCTTGACCTCGTTAATGATAAAAAAAAATTGTGTTGCGAGAACTATTTCATAGTTATCTCCAACATCCGACAGGGTGTTGTGCCATTCAAGACAGCTGTACAAAATTGCACTAATTTTCAAGTTGATTTTGATTAAGTTGTATCATTAAATTAATTCTGAAACTGTTCATTTTTATGTTAATACAGCAAACATTCAATTAATTGCCATAAAGTTGACTCTAATTAAACTTTGATTTTAATTTTTTATTTCAAGTCCATAATGCTGATGTTTCTTTGCAGGTTCCATAATTGGTAGCTGCTCTCCCATATCGACGATATGCGGACTATGTAACGAGACCTACAGTTGGCCCAGAGTGCTGTCGTGTTTCCACGTCTTCTGTCTGGGATGTCTGGAGAAACTCTACGACGCCACAGAGAGGATCGCCTGCCCGCATTGCCACGTAACCACGAGTGCACCGCCCGGTCTTCTGTTGCCAGACTATGCCCTCTACCGCCTGCTCGAAGCACCCCTCGATGAGCCCGCCTCCTGCACCGCCTGTAAGACTCGTGACAACGCTGCCGTCGCCCGCTGTCTCGACTGTGCCAAGGCACTCTGCCCACACTGTGTCATGGCTCACCAGTTCATGCATTGCTTCGAAGGACACAGGGTCGTCACCCTAGCCGAGCTGGCCCAACGTGACGAACGTCCCGTCATCTGCCAGCGGCACAAGGGCGAGCCGCTCAAGTACTTCTGTACCACCTGCAGCACGCCCATCTGCAACGACTGTACAATGGTCGACCACCCAAAAGGAATACACGACTACGACGTGATCGGGGAACTCGCCCCGAGGATGCTCGAACTGGTCTGCCACTCTACCGAAGATGGCCGCAACAGGGCCTCCGATCTGAGGACATGCGTCAAATCCATCGAGAACTCCTCTGGGAGACTCCAGCAACAGTACGACAAAGCTCAAACAGAAATCCAGGAGACCTTTAACTTCTACATGAGAATGGTGGAGGAAAGGAAATCCGAATTGATAAGAGAATTGGACTCTTTGTATCATGCGAAGCAGGTCTCGTTAAATGTTTTTGCACAAAAAGCGCAAGAGACTGTGGACAGACTACTGTCGACGTGTGGTTTTGTCGACAAGATGCGTAAATATGCGAATTCCACAGAGTTGTTGATGTTTAAAAAACTGATCGAGAATAAGATCACAGAACAAATGACCAAGAACTTTGACTTGGGCATGCAGAATGTAAGTGATTTGGAATTTGTTAGTAATTATCCCGCCATTCAAGTAGGAGTCCGAAATACCTTTGGCTACATCCGATCTGCTTCAGACATTCAAGTTGGGCCAACTAAATTACCACCAATAGCCAGACCAAGTACCACAAGCTCTGTTAGTAGTATGAACAGTATTAATAATTGTTTGAACGGTCTGTCCGGCATGAATGGACTTGGCAATGGAGTGAATTCTGGTTTGACTAACGGACACTCGCCAAACAACCAACTCAATGGTCTTAACTCTCAGAATTTGTCTTGTAGCATGGCTTCAACCATGCCTCAAGGTCTGACTAATGGAATAACAAATGGCTTGGGCAACAATATGTCGACAAGTATGACCAATGGTCTCGCAAATGCAGTCAATGGCACCCTGATAAACGGAGTGAATGGTAACTTGAACGGCGTTCTAGATCGCCCCTACACCAACGGGCAACTGTCGACCATTCTTTCGAAACGATTCAGCTCGTCCCAATCTCTCGGCCCTTTTTCTAGCACTCTCGGAGACCTAAATCTGAATGGCATCTCCAGCTACGAAAAGTGGAGCTCTGGCGGTGACAACGGATTCAGCCAAGACGGTGTCAACTCTTTAGGACAAACCGATCCCCTGCTTCATGACCTCTCCACAAAGCTGCTGTCGTGCTCGATCTTCCCACCGAGGTCTCAGATCAAGAGACAAAAAATGATCTATCACTGCAAATTTGGCGAGTTCGGCGTACTGGAGGGTCAGTTCACTGAACCAAGTGGAGTTGCGGTTAATGCCCAAAACGACATCATCGTAGCAGACACCAACAACCACAGGATCCAAATTTTTGACAAGGAAGGCCGGTTCAAGTTCCAGTTTGGCGAATGTGGTAAACGCGACGGACAGCTGCTGTATCCAAATCGAGTGGCTGTCGTGAGAACCAGCGGCGACATCATCGTCACCGAAAGGTCACCAACACACCAAATTCAGATCTACAACCAGTACGGGCAGTTTGTGCGCAAATTTGGCGCCAACACACTGTGCTACCCCAGAGGAGTTACAGTCGACAACAAGGGAAGAATAATTGTCGTCGAGTGCAAAGTGATGAGAGTGATCATTTTCGACCAGTATGGTACAGTCTTGCATCAATTCAATTGTCCAAATCATCTTGAATTCCCCAACGGAGTGGTTGTGAATGACAAGCAAGAGATCTTCATATCTGACAATAGAGCACATTGTGTCAAGGTAAGTCTCCATTTTTCTTGTTTCATTAAACGATTATTGGCTGACCTAAGGTCTTATTCAATTTTATATCTATTCAAAAATATATTAAGTGCCATAACAAATATAAATTATCTTTTGCACTTGCATTAAGAATGTTAAAATAACGGTTACAATATCGTGTGCATTTGCATTGATGCATCACTCAGCCATACATTCAATAATACCATTCAAACTATGAGGTAGGAAAAGCTGGGTTTTGATTTATTTTTGAAATTTGTTTCTTTTTATTATTCTAAATTGCCTAGTTTGCAACCATGCTTTAGTTCACTATTGAGTAAAGGGGAAGCATTCTTTCACATCTTAGGTGGTACTTCTCGAAGATAATTCTAGTGGTCAAAAAGTTGAAGGTATTCTCATTCACCCAATCTGCTTGTATAGTACTTGAATAGACATACTTTCACATGAATTTATTTTAGTACCTCAGAATTATTATTATAATGTAAATAGCGATTTTTTTTATGTTAGTACTATGAAAAAGAACTAAAAGTAAATTAAACCCAATTTTTGTATTAAATTAGAAAAATCATTAATATAGAAGTAATTGATTTTAATTTTAGATGTAGAAGTTGTTTAAATTGATAATTAAATGATTGAAGAATGTTGAAAGATTAATTCTGTAAACTGCACAAAATATACAACTGATTCTTAATTTTCTTTTCCATCAGGTCTTCAACTACGAGGGCCAGTACCTCCGTCAGATCGGCGGAGAAGGCATCACGAACTACCCAATTGGCGTAGGCATCAACACGCAAGGCGAGATCCTCATTGCGGACAATCACAACAACTTCAACCTGACTCTGTTCACCCAGGACGGCCAGCTCGTCTCAGCTTACGAGTCAAAGGTCAAGCACGCGCAGTGCTTTGATGTTGCCCTCATGGATGACGGATCAGTTGTTCTTGCCTCGAAGGACTACCGACTGTATGTGTATCGCTACCTGCAGGCGCCTCCGCCCCACATCTGAAGCGCGGCGTTCGCGACCGTCTCCGGCACGTTTCTCCCGGCCCGGCCAACATCCGTCGTATCAATCTCCGGCGAAAGTTTTGAAAGTTTGACCGACGGTCTCGACGTATTCTAAATGTTGTGCGAAAATATTTAATAATACTTAAAATAATGTTGCTGCACTATATATATTTAGTGTATAAATGTGCATGTCTATAATTGATGTACCTGCTATAATATAATAGAAATGATTAACATTGTAGCATTATTATTGTAATCATCGGAAATACCGAGGGCCTCTCGGTTCTCGCCGCAGGAAGATGTGCGTACGTCATTACGTAGTCCTTCTCGTTTTCTTTGTTGCCAACGGAAATGTTAAATTTTGTTGTTTTATAAATTGGTGATATCCCGAACGGGCTTGGACCGACGGGCTTTCGTTGCGCCAACGGAGAATAGGACGAGGACATCCTAAATGTTGCCACTGTTCCTTCTGATAGTTTTATTTTTAATATAGTGGTTGCAGTTGTTTATAATATACTCTTAAGGGTGAAGTATCACTTTCATTAACTAGTCATTTATGTGTGTATACATATATATAAATATATATATATATTTATTTAGATTATGTATATATATACATACATTCTTATTGTTCGGAAAGATTTTTCTGCCGGACACGTTACCAGTGAATTTGGGTATGTGTGCAGGTGCCCCATTCTTACTGTGAGTCACATAAAGAATTTCAATTTTTTTTTGTTAGATCTGTTTTTTTTTTATTTTAGTATTCAGTGTTTTTCTAATATTCACAATAGTCATGTAAATAACTATTGTATTCTGACATAAGAGTTTATTTCTAAATTTTAATTGATGTTTTTGCACTTACTAATTTGTGCCATGTTGTGGCTCGCCTTTTTTCCTTTGTTTTGTTCAAGTTTCCATTTTGTTCATATTTATAACCGTAATTTATTTTTATTATTTTGCCTGTTGTTGCTTTATAAGGATAGTCTGGTGGAATGATAACAAAGAAGGTGTTGTTAACATTCCTTTGAATTATGTATGTCATTCCTAATCCTGTATTTAGTTTGTAGCATTATATCTAAGCTATTATTATTCTGATTTTTTATTACTTAAGTTTAGTATCTTTCCAGACGTGGGCCAATGTTATTCTATTTCGTACGTTAGTTTTTAAGTCCGTCTCGTAACCCGCGGCACTTTATTCTTGTACTGTTATGCAGGGTGTCGGGTTTGCATCACTTGTTCCTGGTAACTATTTTGCCAACCTGTCATTTTTTTTCATGAAGTGTTGAAAAGTTTATAAAATTGTTTAAACTTGATTGGTGCGGAACGTCGGGAACAAGTCGTTCGTCACACATTGAGGAACTTCGGCAGTCGTCTTTCATGCACTGATGAGTTACGGTGGTCGTTTGTTCAAGTATTATGTCGATTTGTCGCAACTTGCACCATTCTGAGTTGCGCCCTGACCTGGTGCTATGAGCTTCGTTCTACATCCGACCGCGACACGTTCGGTGAAGACCTCGGTCGCGTCTCTTGTACGACGAGTCATAATCGACTGAACGCAAATCCAGATTAAGAAGTTATCTCTTACTTATTTCAAAGCAAGAGAAGTTTTAGTTTAATTTTATATTGAGGCTGGAACGTGTTTTTTAATTGAAATATTCCATTTTGTCCAGAGAGAAAATTGAATTCCGTTTATTGTTGGAAAATAGTCGCAAAAGTCTAGTTTCATTTTAATGTTGAACCATCCAAAATTCACTTGTTAAAATCATTTTCACTGTATAAAAGGGGATATATCAAAATGATTTGAAGTTTTTAGAACATTATTTTACCATTGAAAATCTTTTTATTTATAATGGAAGTGCCCAATAATGACAATCAAAGTCTTGCTTTTTGTACTTAATGGGAAACATGGCAGGTTATAATATATACAAAGAAAATAAAAAATGTTAAAAAAAAGAAAGAAATTTTAGGGGCCAAAATATTGCAGGTGATATTACCGAACCACTTCTCAAAATAGGATAACATGTAATCGTGCAAGTTTCATTTCCTTCGTTTCGTGTAAGCATATTCGTCAACTTATTTTCACCTCACCATTACGAACCTTTTTCATCTTCTCAAATAGGATTAAAAAGTTGAAAAGTGTTCATAAATGCGAGCACTCCGGTCACAACATAGCAATTCAATCAGTTCATACTTTTAGTTCTAATTTTGTAAAATGTTATATTTTTATAAGAAATTCTTGTCATTAATTAGAATGTAAATCTATTTTTTTTACAAAAATTTCCTAATTTTACCCGTGCCAAAATATGCTTACACATCCTCTAAACAAAACCGCATTTCTTTACAAGCTTACAAGTGTTTTTGCCGAACCGATAAGTTGACAAAAAACTCTAATTCGTTGCCAGTGTTATCCCAATTTTGAGATGTTGTGGTGAGGTTTTCTGATTTTTATACCTTGTAATAACTTAAAATTTGGAAACACAATTTGAGAGCATACCGATTTGTGTGTTTTCTGTCGGTTTGTATTTAATATTCAAATGTCTGACATCTTCGCCAATAACTTCACCTGTTTTAGCTTGTCATATCAGTCGTAAAGGTTTTTTATTTTGTTGTTGTTTATGATTTGCTATTATTGTTTATAGAATTTTTTAGCATGCTTTAACTTCAATTGTTGTCTATTCACTTAATGTTACAATTCAAATTTGTTTTTTGTTTTGTTTTATTTTAAAAGTTTTAATTATGATTTTTTATGTATGTGCATGTCCAAATACATATGTGATATGTCTATAAACATACACATATTCAATGATTGCCATTTAAAGTTTGTTTTATCATTTTTTTCACTTTTAAGTAACTTTTAACTCCATTTTTCAACAAAATAATAGTCTGATTGATATCATGAAAAAAATGGAACAGAGTTCTTGGCGAACAGAGACTACACTGGGTAACATATGCTCTTCTATCTTAATTAATGTTGATTTGTATAGATTTGTAACTTGATCAGAGCAGAGGTATATTTACGATGTTGAGCCGATCTCAACATTGACTGCTAAAATGTAATTGTAGTTAAGATTTTGTGTTGCTGGATAGAAGATAAAGGATGGCTCGATCTTTCCTTAGATGTTCGGCTAAGACTTGAATTAGTGTTGAGTGTGCGATTAGACCAATATAGCTTTGCTATTCTATTGAAGCAATGTTAACTTTCGCTTTGAATTTTCTAAAATTGTTTAAGATGTTGAAACCGAATATTGAATAGTTTGTTTGGCTTGGCCAGGTTATAACTATGTATTAAGCTTTACCTGTACTATAGTTAATGGAAGTAAAATGAGTTGACCATAACTCTGTTTGAATGGATATGCACATTGCATTGATAAGGTTTGGTCTTTAATGAGAAGAAGTTAGCTAAAAAAAACAATAAATGTAAGAATTTCTTAGCCTTAGCAGGTTTTAGTAAGTGTTGTTTGACGTCTGACATTTAATTCTTCTTTGACAACCTGTCAGATGGCTAGATTTATGAGTTAGTTAATCTGTCAACAAAAGCAGTTTGATAATTTTGCTTGTTTGTATCTGTCTAGTTGCTACGGCAACTTGCATATATGTACATATACATTAATCCGTTCACATTTGATGAAAATGTATAGTATTGCCCTATGTAGTGGAAGTTTTTGACTATAAAATATAAATCTAGAATGGAATTGCATGTTTGTTTTGTAGAAAGTAAGATGGAGTTGTTTAAAACGTTACTTCAGCTTTGATCTTAAACATTACGAAATTATTAAGTAATTTTAACATGAAAAGTTAATGGTAGGTTTATGCTTGTATAGCATTGAAATTGTGTGGCATTGCTGGTGTCTAAATAAAACTTTGTGAAGGTAACAACAAGGAAGTTATAATATTCATGTTCTTTGAAGCGATCGATTTCTTCAAAGAAGTTTCGTTACAAAAAGTTGCAAGTCTAGTGAAACAATTAAAGCCTAGTTTACATTTTACGGAAATTCAAATTGTAATCTTAATATAAGTTGCCTTCATCCAAGTTTTATGTAGTAAATAGTTTTTAGTTTTCTAATTTGAAGTTGAAGTTATAAGTAATAATAATTTTTTATCAAATTTGAAGTGTTGAAAGTTTATACATTTCAAATTTTAAATAAATAATAGATATCACACCCCAACCTTAAGCTTACATGGTGTAGTATCGGTTAAATTATTTTGATATTTGTTAAATGTAGAAATATTTATATCTTTCAACATTTCATTATTAATTTATTAAATTTGTTAAAATAATTAAAATAAATTCTGCTCTGAAATATCAATTCAGGCTATCATTAATGTATAGCTCTCTAGCTAATTTAAGGTAAAAATAAAGCCAAAAAATGGAATTATAATGTAGAATTTAAGAGCATTGTTGTCTGAATATTTTCTTCTTCCTTTTCTATAAGCTTTGTAGATTTTAATAAAAGCTCAACCTATCGTAGGAATCACCCTTGCCTATTGCCGTCGACCCTGATGGCGTTGTTGTATTTAGTTTCGAAGAACAGTTAAGGGAAAAGGAATTTTTTTTTTATGAAATATTTGTAAGGAATCCATTTTAGTTTTTTTTTACGACAATAATAAAGACTAAATCTCGACGTGTTAAATACAACGATGCCGCACAGGGTTCACGTTTGTTATTTCTGCCATCCGTGACCTTCTCCTGGACTGACCCTTAAGGCCTTAAGAGTATTGCGCATCGCAGTACGCACAGTTACGAGCCACGCCTCTTCTCTCTTTAGATGGCTGACTCTAGCCCGGAAGGAGCTTTTCGCTGTGATGTTGATTATTTGTTCGATACAAGGTCTAGTTTATCCCAATTTTTATCATCATTTAATTGAGTGTATCGGTGGTTTTTTATCCGAAGAAACGATGGAATGGTGTTCGTCTTTTCCATGGGAGCCGTTTTCCCCGAGACGGAAGAAACTGTTCTGCACCCAATGACCGATTTGATCGTTCATTTATTTCGGTCCATGGTGTGAAAAAAGTGATCGAGCCAAGGCTTCTGAAGCTACTTAATTGATTTCTCAAATTTGTTAAAAATTGTTCCTGTTGATACTGTTATACATTTATTTAGAATATTTTTGACAATAGTTACACGAATTCCAAAATGTTACAGATGAGCTGTTTTGTTTACATTGGTTTTTCTAAATGTTATCTTATTAAATTTAATTTTCACTGCCTGGCTAAATGTACTTAAAATAAAATTTGTTGATCGTTTTCACGAGGCATAATACAGAGTGAACGAAAGTTGTTTTTAATTGAAAGTTTTCATGAAAATTTTTTGCCATTATGATTGGGATTTTTTACTTCTGTTGCTTCTGATGAAACTTATATTCGAATTAAACGTCCATCACTCGGTTGTTATATTTAATTACAAAATTTACAAATGATAGT
This sequence comes from Archaeomysis grebnitzkii, assembly GCA_031471125.1. NCBI lineage: Eukaryota > Metazoa > Arthropoda > Malacostraca > Mysida > Mysidae > Archaeomysis > Archaeomysis grebnitzkii. The sequence continues at coordinate 9,071 of JARUHE010304728.1, read as the reverse complement.
TAATTGATTAAGGTTAGTCACTTCATAGGTGGTTGCAGATGACATACATATCGTATTGTTGACATTATTTTAAAATTTAGAACGACTTGTCTCGTAGAATAGTCGTGGCTGGATCATTGATACCCCGATCTCATGAGCTGTGACATAATAAAATAACCGTTGCATGGAGAAGTTGAATGAAAGCTATTATTGATAGTTATGCTTATCAGTATTCAAATATATAGACATATATTCATCCAACTTTAGTTGTTCACATGTACAGAAATCCACTTAAGGCCTAGACTTACCCAAGTCATTGTTTTGCTTGCCTATTTGACACAGGTGGTTGGTTTAGCATCGCAAAATGAATGCGGTGTCAAATTATTTGTGTGATGCATATAAATGAAGATGGTCGTCTATATATGTGTATGTATATCTATATTTGACCTAATGTTGTCGTAGTTAATGTATAACCTCTTTCTCGTTGTTGATCAATTCTTTCGTCGTAATTAATGGTGAGTCACCTTTATTCAAAGTTTTTCTTCAATTTCTCCAAAATGTCAAAGTTTTTGCCACATTTAACTGACATTGCCGACGGCCAAGTGGATGTCACACGACACAACTGAACGTGTGACAATGTCACCATGGAACCACAGGGTTAGGGATCTCGGTCCGTAGTCTTTCACGCATCTTCCACTATCCAAGGATCAGATGAAATGCACGAGACTGTCAATGCGACGAGTCTTTAAGTTGAAGGTGGCCGAACGGAGATTTTGTACATCGCCCGTAATCCGATTATTTCGAAGACGGCCGTCCATTTAAATTTACCGTTTAATATTGTTGTTTGAAATTGACGGCATTCCAATTGTTGAACTTTGAAATGTTTATATATTTTCTACATTAACCCTTGCTTCTATTGGTCGATTTTCCGAACATTTCATCTGATGCCTGCAATTCTTTCATTTTCATTTCTCTAAAGTAGAAGAATGGATGTTAATATTCTTCTTGTGTAGACTATTATTATTATTATTGGCCTTGACAGGTTATTATGCCCTTCGTATCTACTTAAAAATGATGTTCCAAAGTCTATTTTTTCACCTTTCTACAGTCCAAACAGTTTTTAGTGTTGTAGGTTAGAGCCGGATCATTCCCGTGGCTGACAGGGCGACAACTATACAAGAACTCGAATGATTTTATAATTGTCGGCCGATCGTGTCGTAACCGAAATGGCCCGGTCCTATCGGTGGAAAAAAGGGGGGTGGCCATAAGTCAGTATTACGGGGGGCCGTCACAAAACGAGACGACTTCCCTCACTCTTGCCACTCTGTTTTCTTCCTTGTTTTGTATTTAATAATTAAGTATCGATAGTCGACTTGTCTAATGTCGAAATATTTATTACTTACCAGAGATGAACATTCCAATATTTTTGCCGTTTTTCTTACTGTTTGTATCATGTTACTTTTGTAGTAGCGCTGCTTGTAGATTTGGGGCAACAGGCTGGCCATAGGTGTTTATTACCAGTAAATGTTGCGATTGATCATAGCCTACATATACCCGATTTGTTAAAGTGTATTTAGGATGTCACTATTTTTGGAAAAGAAGTTCTGTAACATCACTTACTGTCCAGTCTGATATTGCCCACCAGATGTGTGTTGCTATTTTTGCTATATGATCCCCCAATATATTGAGAAAACGTAGATTGAATTTGTGCCTATCCACTGCATCAAACGTCACAAAAACCTCGATCAGTCGTTGGTTTAAATGGGATTGAACCATTCCGTATGGAAGGACTTTCTTAAATTTAACAGCTTGCACTAATGTCGGACTTTATTCTAGGAAATTTGTTCTTCCCTACGTGAAGTTCTAATTTTGACTTAAGGACTGATCTGTATAAATTTGGGCGGTGCCATCAATGTGCAGTATTTATGGCAGCTTACGTAGAAAATGTATGTTTGTAACAATGTTGATATATTGTTTAAGATTCAAAAGTGTAATATTGTTACACAGTTATAACGGATGCTAAATATAATTAAATTAGTGGTCCCCTAAGATGTAAGTGAAAACATATATATGTGTATAACTTATACATGAATATGCATATATATATATTTAAATATAAATCGTTAATGTGATTCTTTCGCGTAAGTTGTTCAGAAATTTCCTTAGTTTTAATTTGATAATAAAAACGGTTCTACTTGTTGTTTCAATACTATGGGACTGCTAAACTTTTTTCCATCCTGTACTTTACTGTAAAATAAATCTTTCTTGCATCTTTGCTATCTTGCTCTGGTTTTTGAAAGAAACTTTTGGTTCAAATTTGAAAGAAATTCTCAAAATAAACACCAGAAGAAAAATTGCCAATAGGACTCAAGATTTCCCTTGGCCAAAAGAGCGATTAATTTGAGGTAAATAATGGATGGTCAAAGTTTTTGTTGCTTTCTCTTTATCGGGTTTACCTGAATATTTATTTTTTTATTGTTGAGGATACATTGTGACATAAGTTTGCACTTGTTATTATTGTCTTTATTTCTGCTCAAATGAAAAACACCGTACGACGATAATATTCGATATGATGAATACGGAAATGGATTTTTTTTTCACTATTTAAGGATCTTTTTACCAAATAATAATTAACGATAATCTTCGTCAATCACATAAATTCTCTAGAGATTCGATGTGAAGTTTCAACACCCGACTATTGACAAACGTTGCAGTGTCGGTGAAAGTTGAATTTGAACGCTGCGGATGGAGTGCCGACTACTTGTTGATAGTCTGAAGGCAGTGGCAGTAATCGTAAAATAGTTTTAACGTGTGATATATTTATGCAAGTAGCATCACTGATCCCTGTGCTTTTGGTTTGTATGCTGTATAAGTCGAAAATTTCGCAAGTACTGAATTATGTTGTAGAAAGTTAAGAATAGTTTTTAATTTGTAAGTCGATGAAAGATGACATCTTCATTTTTAATGTTTTAATATGTATCGTTTTAGTTACAAAGAAGTTGGTTATGTGATTTTTACAGAATTTTTTAAGTTATTTTATTTTTATTGGTCTGTGCAATTCTGTTCTTGTTAAAAAAATGAGAAAATCCACAGTTCTTTTTGCTTCTACATATGTTTAGTTTGTGTTAAGAAATTAAATAATTAGATTTAGTATTATAAAAATTAAGATTGGCAAAAGCTTTGTTTGAATTGTAAATGTTAAGGACCTTATTTGTTGATAATGTAGTAATAAAAATGCTAAAGATTGGGCAAATACATTTCTAACATAATATTGCAATTTTTCTTCCCGCTTAAATTGTGATTCCGTTTCATTCATGGTTAAAACCGAGATTCCTTCAGTACCGAGAAAACATTCAATGCGTTGCCAGTCCGAGGACTTGAGTTTTCTTACCTGCATGTATATCAATCGATAATAGCACAAGTGAGGTGAACTCTGTTATTTGAATGTAGGTTACCTCATTTGTGCTATTATCAATCCATATCACAGGTATCATAATCTGACGTATGGTTATTGCAAATTGTTCTGCAGTTTTCAAGGTCAATGAAGATCTGTTCAATATTTTCACAATATTCAACCGAATCTGTCGTCAATTTACGTAAACTGTATCGTCACTAACTACCAATGCCGTGAATGGTTTCTCTGTTAAAAAGAAATAAAGATTTTATTTTTAATTTCAATGTAGCAAGTTGTATTTCTCTGGTTTTCCTTGAAAACAATTTTATATCATTAAAGAACATACAAATCCTTTTTTTATAGATCTCCATTGTTAAACTACATGCAACAGCATTTTCTACAGATCTCCATTAAAATACCATGGAACATTTTCTGCAATTGTTTTAGCATTGGCATACTATACACTAAACAGCAATGTATTCTTTATTTAATAAGTTTATCTCATTAATGTTAGGTTTAATTTATCTTTCTGAAATGTAGTTTCTAAGTCTTAAGGAAAAAGAATAAATTTCAGTTATTTTCTCAAATAGTTCTTAAATGACCCAACTAGCTTTTAATGCCATTGTGTGCACTGTTCTCCAACAGTAGTAAAACTTTTATACTTTACCATAGATTGATCAACAATAGCACAAGTGAGGTAAGCTATGTTATTTGAATGTGGGTTACTTCACTTGTGCTATTGTCAATCCAGACTTTTGTTTCTCACCAACCGCTGCTCCTACGTCTTCCTAATATGACTTATTTTTAGATTTTTATGAAGTAGGTTTATAATAGTTCCGAAAGTAATTCTAGAAGGCTTTTTCAACTTTATAAATATTTTTCTGTAGGTTTTGTTCATTCTGCACTACATCTAATCTCAACCTTCAATACATTCACGTCTCGACAAGAATGCTTCGAGCATTTGTTGTAGCGAAGGTTGTACTCCTTCGATGGTAGTTTCTTCAATGGATAAGTGATTCTAAAGGTGGGAAAGTTTCTCCTTTTTTCCAAATTGAGAACTTATGCTGGTGTCTGGGACCATTCCATGTGTGTTTGTACGTACGCGATGTACGTGTGCACCCGCTACCATGGATATACATCTACACAACAGACAGTTCTGTTCTTGGTGTTGATATGATTGCCGATGGTTAAAATTGAATTTCATCTTTGTATAAATGTTTTCTTTTTGACAGTTAATCCTCAAATTAATGCTAAGGTATTGGGCCCAAAGACGTTTTTGTTTGTTCGAAATATTATTTTTTTAGTTTGTGAAGGAATTATTTCTTGACTTTGTACAGTAAATTTGTTTTTTTGTTTCTAAAATTAAGCTTCAGTCAATTTACTTTATTGTTTTGTTTTACTTTTACAGAATTTTTGACATTAAAAAAATTATATAAAATTTGATTGAATTTCCTAGAGGAATCATACAATTGGATATGTTTTTGAATCTCTTTCTATTGCACATAGCAAACTAACTCCAATTATTATTATCATTATTTGTATTTGTGTTTTAATTAAGGAAATATTTAAACTTACTGCCAGCTAACATCGATTTTCTATGCCATCATTTTCGTTATTTCATTGGAGATTCATAATTTAATATTGTTAAATGAGCTTTTATATTTAAGATATTTAATCCATTAAAGTAATAAAAACTAAATGTTGATAAATAACTATTTTTTGTTCACATATTTAAAACTCCAATTGACTTTGTGTTGAACGACAACTTGTGAAAGTTTCACGGAGTTGATTTTTCTAATGTTAAAGTTTGTTTTGTCAAGGTTACAAAAATGATGACACGAGAAGAACCTAACGTTGCTGGGCAGTATGGAGTGATTGAAAGTTCTCAAACAAATATTTTTGCTTCTGTAAACGTTTTTTGTTATAATGACGCATCAATTTTTATTTCTTTATTTATTTTCTAGAGTTTATTTTTTAATATTGTTGATATAATTTTATGTTCCATTGATTTGAGCTGTAATTATAGAAAATATTCGTTCGTTCAATATTAATGTGAGTACAAAGTGACTTTGGTCATGTTTGAACTTGATTGTTAACAATTGATAAGAAATTGAAAATATTATTGTTAAAATAGTATTCTTTTAAAGAAATATTTTTTCTGAATCCAGAATAATTTTTTATTGGAATGGCCCCATATTTTTATACTGTATTTTCTATTAAAATTATTTGCTCTATATATTAATCACATGAGGATGTTTTAGTTAGGTTTGTTTTTAATGATATTACTACTACTGCCTTCACAAAATGTTTAAATATTTATCGTCTTTATGGCGTCAGTTTTGTTGAATGCTGTAATGGCTAACCTAGAGAATTTCAATAAAGTATTTTGTTTGACTGTAACTCCTTTTTTCTTATCCTTAGATTTTTTTTTCATTATGTTATGCACATACATTGGACCATCATTGAAACCTTTTAAAAAGCTATGAACTTCCCAATGACTTGATATTGAAGTACAAATTTAAATCGCCTTGATTCACACTTTAATGTGAAGGTACACCATCTTTTCATGAAAATTTTACTCCAAAGCAATGACGTTCTGCATCAAAGATACAGTGCTGCGTATTGGCCGTTTATTTATATAATAAATCAATCTGCATTAGAGCTATGTGATTTACATTATAATTTCATTTCATCTTCAGAATTTAGCTAATGTGAACTGTTGACATGGATTGCATAAGTCAGCCCCCATCAAACTGTAAAGGATTGATAAACAGGCAGTCTTCTCAAAGAATCCAATAAAAGAAATTATGATTGAGTTGTTAAAGATCTATTTTATGTTAATAATAATTGACCTTGCTGGTTGTGTTGAACGAGCAGTAAAAATTTAGAAAATAACAGACATGCATTCGACTTTTTGTCAATGGTCCATAGAATCCTTTTCTAACTGCAAAATTGTGTACTTCCATCACCTTCTGACCTGGAATGTTTCAATTTGATGATTATAATGGCCATACATATGTGCTAGTCTACAGAAGATTTTTTTCTAAAAGTTTGATACATACTAAGTGTTGCATTCCAAAAAAAGCGTAGATTAAATGAATCACTTTACTGTGACAAGGAATGCTTATTTTTGTATGTTTTTTATGAAGAAAAGATCAAGGTTTAGAATCCAAGTATTCAAGCATTGATTAAACATTTTTACCGTCATATCAAAAGTTTATTCTTAACTATGAGAATCTGGAAATTAGTCCAGCGGTGAAACCATGATTTTTAGCTAGTGTTTTTTGGTATATACAATGTTTTATTGTTTTTCCAGGTGTTTGATGTCTACTGATAATAAATCAAGAGGGTGGCAAAGTGGGGAGATTTTTTATACACTATCGGGGGCAATCCCTCCCAATATTTACAAGACAATCTGGATTAGTTTCAATAGAAGTGATCAACTTGGTTTGAAACTTACATCTGTCTTCAGCATCTATGGCTATTCTATGAAACTGGTCACATCATTCAGAGCTCCATGTTCTGTTATAAGCGACTATTCTTTCAGCAGTTCATTGCATATGTGCAGACTCACTGCACATCTAATCATAGTAGTTTGCTTCAGTGTGATTCCAATCAATCCAATAAAGCATTTACCATATCGCACAAAGGTAGCTACGATGAACATGTCTGACCAAATCTCATTCCATAGCACAGGGGAGTGACGCATGACGTATTGTCCCATAGGTCGGATTTAGTAGAGCCCATACTTGACACAATTTATATGTCCAGAAGAAAAAAAGTTCATTTGCTAAGCTGGCCACATGTGCAAAGGTCAGTCCCATTCACGGTCTGCCCTTCTAAGAATCATTATGATGGGCACCCGGCTCGATCAGATTGACGACCCAAAATTTTGTTTTTAAAGTGAGGGCTGTTTGTCCCGAGCAAAATTATTTGAATTTGCCATTGCCTTCACGACAGTTCTTCCATCACTATTCGCAATGTTCTCATTTTGTGGGTACTTTTTTCAGACAACATTTTGGTACTCTTCCCAAGGCAGGTTGCATTATTTCTTCCAAACCACTGGCACATGAGTGTCCCTACAGCGTCGACAAAACCAATTGGCATATGCATGCCGCATAGGCGTGGAATTGAATTTTGGAAATATGCTGGGTAATCCCACAGCACATAAACAGATGGCTTTGGTTGCTGGATAAATGTATTGTCCTTGATCTAGTGAAGCTCGAGTGTTAGAGCCACTGTACTTGGGTACATCTTTCTTCTAGATGACTTTATATAGAAATTCATAACCAACACGCTTGCTCTTACTATATATGTTGAGAAGCAAGTATCTTGAGAGCTGGTACTGTATGTACTGCTTCTTGCGCTGGCATTGCGGGTTCCCTTTATTCATTATTACGCTTGATGGGGATTGTTAGAGAAGTTTTACTTCATATCTAGAAGATGAAAAATTTTCATTTGCTTGGACCTGGACGCGGAAGGAAGCAAGAGAATGTGTTGATCTCAAGCCATTAAGAGAAGGTATGGTGACATCGAAGTTTTTTTTAGCCACAGCTTGTACGATACCGGCCCTCCTGTCGAATATCCCCCAGAGTTTGATTTTCTGAAAAGCAGCATGAGCAGCAGAAGCCTTGAGTCTAGTTCCTCGTCATAAGAGCAGGCGATTACAAAACCCTAAAACATGTCAATCGTACTTTCATTTTTCATCAACAGACCTAGAGATACTTGCAATGTAGCTGCTGAGGGATTCACGGTGCTGGTGATAGCATTACAGATGAGATAAGCCTGCAATGTGTCCTGTAATTTTGGTGCGATCTATGAGAGGATATTAAGGAAGGTTTATTTCATCACTTATTTCTGTCGCATAACTGTTCAAGTCAGGAACAAGTTGTGTTGTCTCCTTTATTATTCTTTACAGATGTTCAAATGATCTTGGTCTTCATAACCTGGTATCATCTTAAGTAGATGAAAAGTTTTGCTCTGGCACACAAGAATGTTGGCAATGCCAACTTCGCAGCGGAATAAGTCTGACCCAAAATGTATTGAAAGATGGTTAATCAATATGCGTCGTTTCAGCTTAATTATCTGAATAAATGTGTACATATAGGTTGTATAACTCAACAGAGTTCCAGATACATGTTGGGTCATTACTAAGTTCATGGATGACTTATATAAAGGCTCAATCTGCACATATTCTTATTTCTGTTGAAAATACATCCTTCCTCTCGGGCCCATGAATTTTGCCATACGGCACCTTGCACCCGTATCCTGACTTGCTGCACAATTATACCCTCTCGACTGGAACATACATCCGGAATGGAAATTTTGAAGGTTTTCTTGCCTGGCCCTCTTTCAGCAGTCTTGCAATGGACTACTGTTTTTGAACACCGCCTAGGTTTTTGTCTGCTAGTTATCAAGCTGAAAGTTTAAATATAGATTTATATGCACAAAAATTTTTGTATGTACAATTCCGACATTGTAAGGCGTAGGACGTTTCCGTATTAAAATATTTGTCATGGCCATTTTTATTTTGCATTGTCTTGATATCAAAAAGAGATATAATTATTATAATAATACAGTGTTTTAGTTTATTTCACATAATAAAATACATTTTACTTAATTGCCACTTTTTTAAAAGTTATTCTAAAATCAAAAATCTATTAATAAATTTATTAAATTAGTCTGCGTAAAGGATGAG
>JARUHE010304717.1:0-12535 GCA_031471125.1 Archaeomysis grebnitzkii | reverse complement strand
TAATATATATATATATATAAACACACACATATATATATAAACACTCACATGTATATATATATATATATATATATATTTATATACATATACAGGGTGGTCCAAAAGTAGGTGACATTAAATGATAACATTTATTCTGAGATTACGTATATACATACAATTGTATTTACTATTGTATGTATACGTCATCTCGAAATAAATGTTATCATTTACTGTCCACTTACTTCTGGACCACCCTGTATATACTACTAAGCAATAAGACTTCACTAAGTTTTAACGAAACATGTGTGTGATTGACACGAAATAAATAGCAAGCCAATTTATTTTTCTTTCAAAAATAAATTCTTGGGTCTAAGAAAGAAAAACAATTGGCAATTAATTGAAATTCCAGTCAAAAGAAATTAAACAAATGGCCACTTAAGCACTGTCTTAATTTGGCTGAAGATTCGTTGAAAGAGATTACGATGACTTGTTATCTATTTATTGTTTTTTATTCATTTTATTTATGGTCGTACATCTTGATTAACAGCTTCAAGCTGAGCTTTTAGCTAAGACATGTGTCGTCATCATCAAATCAAATGTCTTTAAAACAGAATTCTTTTTTATGTAAAATTTATGATGGTCGGTATCACAAGATTTGAAAATTGCATCTTACTCAAAATTGTTATATAAAACAGCTGTTCTGCAATGTTTTATTCCTAAACTTAATTTTAAGAAAGTGTAAAGTTATATTGAATTAACATAATCAATAGATTCCTTTAGATGACAGTCATATGAAAGTTTTTTTAAATACTCCTCAACAATACAGTGAAACTTCTAAGTTATGAAACTCCCAAATAATGGCCTACTTGAATTATAAGATACATGAATTATGAAGAAATTGCAATCATTTTACTTAGAAAATTTTAAGTGGTACGGAAAGTAAGTTTTGTGAAAACATGAGTAATCACCAACGATTTAATTTGTATTGTTATTATGGTTTAAATATAACTTAATAAACAAAGAAGAAAATCAACTTGGGTATATTACAATTCTGGCAGCAGTTTAGTTACAATTAGTTTAATTTTTATTTAACTTTAAATATTTAAACATTTATTTTATTTTAAACCTATTACTACGATACATTCAATTAATACTTTCATAACTCAACCTTTGGACTCGGTTTTGAAAGAATAATTAGAAATTAACTTTCATTGTAGTTTGTTTACATCAACCGTGTGTGTTAATAAATACTTACTGAAAAATATTTACATATGTGTATTTTCTTCATAACACAATTTTTTTACCTAAGTTTTAATTTTTTGTATTTTATTTATATATATAGGATTTACTTAAAGTTGATTTATTATAATATTTATTTACAGCTATTTTATTAACCAAATTTATACTTCACAATGCACAGAATAAAAATTGTATGGTTATCCATAAATGACATTCATTTTCTATGATTCAACCCATAGAAGACAGTCCTCCAGGTGTTTTGTATTCCTGAGATACGAAATCTATATGAGCTATGAAGCAGCCAATATTTCATAACTCAGGAGTTCCACTGTATCAGCAAATATTAAAAAAAAATTCTATGATGAAAAAAATGACTGATCACCTTAATTTATCAACACTTATCCTTCCTATTCTAACCTGTCCAAATAGAAATGTCAAAATAAGTACTTTTTATTTCTAAGAATTTTTGAAACAAAAACCTAATTTTTTTGTTTTAACGTACATTGAAGTAAATATATTTATTTTAACCAATTGGAAAAGTGTCTGAACTTGTTAACAAAAGTAACTTTGACATAACTTAGCCTATTTCTGAAGAAATGAACTTCTTTTCCCTGTGGCTTGGAAGTGGTCTCCAATTTTTTTTTCAAATTTATATTACTATTATTTTATTGAAAAACTATTGATTGATTGAAATCATTTAATTATATATTTCGCTTTAAATATTTGTTGCCAAAATTTTTATTTGAATTGTAGGAAACAAATTTTGCGGTAGTTTCGCCCATTTTGAACTTCACAATTAAACTTTACAATATCTATCCTGAACCCAAGAATAGATAAAACAATTACATTTATTTTTCATGAAAACGAATCAGTACTTTTTATTTGTATTATATGTAAACAAACGCGAATGTTCTTATAGCTTGTGCAAAGGTTTAAGCTCAGTTAAAAAGTGGGACACTTTAATGAATATTCTTGTTTAGTATACAAACTAACTGAATCTTCGTTGAAGTATATGTTCGCGCATTTAATTTGAGTGAATGTCTTAAGCAAGAAAATTTTGCACCAATGCAAACAAACTGACAAGAATTAATTAAGATCTCTTAATTACAAAACATTTAGAAAGTTTAAGAATGCTGAATAATTCTATTTTAATTTTATTTATAGAGTACAGTAAAACTCATAAAACTTAGAATCATAAAACGTAAAAAGTTCCTAAAACATAGAATCATGAAATCTTAAAGCCTCCACATCATTTCTATGGTGTATACAAAGAAAACGTGACACAAAACCAGGGGTAACGATGTTAAATTGATATGCCTGAAACGTAGACAACATTCGGTCTGTGTTTCAGGAGTTTACTGTGAAAATCAAAGTTTAAAATAGTCATTGTTTAAATCTATTCTGTTTACTGCTTATTAAAAATTTAAAATCGATGTTTTGTTTTTCAGTGGTGGTGGAAATAAAAATAAGACCAGGCCGAAATTTAATTTAATTTCACCGGTTTCGAAAAAAATTATCACAAAACAAAAGTTTCCAATACAATACATACAAACAAACAAGAAATATAATCAAAGTACTGCCAAAAATGCACACTTATAGTTAGGAGTTCAAAAAATGAAAATCATTCTATTTATTTTGACTGGTTTAAAAAAACCTTATTTGGTTATGTATGAAATTTTAAAACTATAAATTTGAAGCTAAGAATGGAGTTTTTTTAACTTTAAATATCTTCGGTATTGATAACGTAAGTTTTGAAATGTAAACACATCTGTGAATTCTATTTTTAAACACTACGCAGATGATGTTTTTGTAAAATTTATTTTCATAAATTTAAATAATGAATTAATAAAATAACATAATCTAGGTTTTTGGAATTTCTTATTCAAAATCTAAGATGAATTTAAGCTTTGTGTAAAATGTTGCCAAGGACATTATATTATAATAAAACGAACTTTCTGAGGATTTCGTTTGTTCAGAAAATATCCTATCTCATAAATTGATATATTTTGTTTACAGTTGCAAAAAGATTAAATACAATAGATTGTAACTGAATCATGTAAATAAACGTATTTCTCGGTTTTTAATATGTTATGATGTTGTGCCTTTAGCACACTTCATCTTTGTGTTAATTCATGTTAATCCATTAACTTTATCTTATCTTTTTTAGTAAAATATTTAAATTGTGTTGTATTCATTCAAATGCATACGATTATGCAGCTAACTTGTTATGTGTGAAAATATAAAACTTCCGATTTATACTTTAGTTCCACAGTACAAATAATTTTAAATTATTCATCTAAAAACAGTACTTAAAAGGAACATAAAATTGTAAGATTTAGATTTCAGTTGAGTAAAAATATTATTTTTTGTTGCCCATTTTAGTAAGATTACTTTGGGTCACATTCTTATACTTAATCTTTAAGGGACTAAAATCAGACAGAATTTTAAAGTTTATATTTTGAATAGGTATTACTTATTTCGAACATTTAAACATTCAAATATTTCGAACAGTTGAATAAGTATTACATATTTTGCAAATTTAAGTCTCGTAAGAACTTTAATCATATCTAATCTCAAAATATTTACATAAATTTATCCTAATGAGATTCAAACTTCCGATAATCCTAAATTTATGTTTCTCAAAAGTAACAACACAATTTTTCACATTATTTAGAATCAAACTTAATTTAAAAGTTGTAAAATAAAGCTGATAACATTTGTGAAATATTTTCTTCGAAGGTATGTTGATAAATTTTATGTCATTGATGTGTTGTCCTTTTTTTAAATTTTGCAAATCGCTTGATTGATGAACTATTGTGATGGATATAAATGAAGTAGAAACAAGTGTAAACAGATGAATAGATGAAGGACTTAAATAATCATTCACGAAAATAATAATAAAAGGATTTTATTGAAACATAAATCAGATACAAAAATATTTTGAAACAATTTCTTTCTTGACATTGTACCGCCTGAGTAGTTATCCTCGTAAAGTCTACAATACGGTCAAATTTACATTGAAATTGTCTTATTAAACATCACTGATTAGTCCCTTCAGGGGCTGAAGAAAATGTCATTTTTAAAATACTTTTCAGCTTCAGAGTTATGTGAATTTGCAGGATTAATATGTCATTAACTTCCATAGCATTTCATTGTGTCCCTCTAAACCAGTTTTGATATTAAAGTTGCCGTATGTATAATTTTCTTTTGGTATTAAAGTTGCTATATATATTATATGATATTCAAGTTGCCAAATATATATTTTGTATTAAAGTTGCCATATGTATTGTTTGGTATTAAAGTTACCATATATATTTTTTTTCTTCCAATATACAAATGAACTAGCATACACATATTTAAGTATAAGATAATTAGATATATGTATATGCTAGGAAATATATAGTATTTATTTCCATATATATATAATGTTCTCACAAACATAAAACAACATTTTGAACATAATTTAATACAGATTGATATTGAATCTATTTTTAACAGCCAAATTAATAGAATAAAACACTTTAGACGGGAATTAGCCTAAGAGTTAATGGCATACTAGATGCTCGATCCGAAACAAGAAGGCGAATTAATTCGAAAATAAATGACATGTTTCAATCAAAGTTGAGTCTGACCAAGGTCAAATCGATTCATTAGATCGTGTAGCAACAATAACAATAACATTGCAACAACAATAACAACACAATAACAATACAATAACAATAAAATTGCAACAACAATAACAACAAAATAACAATACAATAACAATATAATAACAATACAATAACAATACAAGAGCAACACAATAACAATAAAATAAAAATGCAATAACAATACAATAACAATACAATAACAATACAATAACAATACAATAACAATACAATAACAATACAATAACAATACAATAACAATGCAATAGCAATACAATAACAATACAATAACAAAACAATAACAATACAATAACAATACAATAACAATATAATAACAATAACATTGCAACAACAATAACAATACAATAATAATACAAAAGCAATACAATAACAATACAATAACAATACAATAACAATACAAAAACAATACAATAACATTACAATAACAATACAATAACAAAATAATAACAATACAAAACAAAATCCTTTTGTCAGTCCAAGGTCGAGTGATCGTGAAGTGGCACCAAGAACTTTAAAAATGAGAAGGTAAATTTAAAAAACAACAATTTCTCCTTGAATAGAATCTCAACTAGAAGTAAATGTACAAAGAACGATGCGCGGATGCATCAAATATCTTAAAAACATTGAGGTCAGTGGTCATATCTACAACCTCTCGCATAAGTTTTTTGTTTTCAAAATAAAATACATTCTCAAAGACTACCTCCTCGACGCTAAATATGTTTATCCGGGATTACCTCTCGATTTCAGAATGAATCATATATACCAAACACTCTCGTTAATTATACTATGCCATTCAAATTACTTTAGAATTGTTTTCAAACAAATACTCCCCCTTCCCTCCGTGAAATTATAAATTGGTATGCTCTCTTGTATACATATACTAGGAGGACTTAATCCTTATCGGGGCTTAGTTTACAAAGGGGTTAATAAGAAAGTAAATCTTGGGTACAAAATTAGTTTATCAAAAACAATTAAAGTAAACAAAAATTTTCTAAAAAAATTGCTTAGAAAAATTAATTAATGTCTAAGAAATATTTAAAAAAAACGTTTAGTCTAAAACTTGTTTGTCATAAATAAGGAAGTTCTCGTATAAACGTTTTTTAAAATAAAATAGATTCTAAAAATAGCCTAGTTTTATATACCCAATTTTTTTATTGGAAACTTATTTGAATAATTAGCTAACTTATTATAGAGAAAAGAAATATAAACTTTGTTAGTTTAGTAGTACATAATGTTTCCACATTATCATAAGTTTTACAGGGACAGAATAATTATTCAAGGTAAAATATATTTATAATTTTAGTTGTTTTGATTGTATAATTTAGAATCAAATATAATATTTTGAGACAAAACGTGCATGGAACTTAAGTTATGTAATTGACAAGTAAAAGTAATTTATGACGAGGTGTTGAAAAACACAAACCTTATATTAATATCGAAAATAATTTACATCATTAATTTTGTTTTCCATCTTGAGTTATGTAAACTTGAGTTATGTAATTGACAAGTAAAGTAATTTGTGACGAGGTGTTGAAAAACACAAACCTTACATTAATATCGAAAATAATTTTGTTTTCATCTTACTTTTCGTTTTATTCAAGTTATGAGACCAATTAATTTTTTAGTATGCCAACCGTACAATTATAAGTTGAATTCGCCTTAAGGTTCAATTATGTTTCAGAAGGCTAGGAATATTTGCATTATATATTCAACTTACAAACTATAGACATTAGTACTTTTGCTTTTGTTAGAACAAACTAGTAATATCTTAGAGTAAAATCATTAATTTTATTTAAAAATCTTTATTACATTCGCAATCAGTTATTAAAAATATTTATTTACATTGTCTTCGAATGCGAAAAAATATCAAACAAGTTTTACAAACATAAAACTTAATCAAGTTTTTTTCAGTTGTTGAAAATTAAAAAAAGGTCCAAATTAATTGCAATCGAGCCTCAATATTTTAATTTAAGTGTTTGATCATCGTAAATTAATTCTTTTTATTTTTCTTTGCGATCTCGTCATTCGAAGAAAATACGTTTTTTTTTTTAAATTACGACGGAAAGTTGTAATGATTAATTATAGTTCTTCATTCCTTAAAAAACTGTTATAAGCTAAATTTTGAATTTGTTTAACCCTGTCAGTTTTTTGAAAACTTTATTTATTAAATGTTGTGAGAATGTATGGTTTTTCATTTTAGTCTAAGTAAACATACCTTAAAAATAAAAAAGTTAATTTTTAAATTAAAAAACATTAGAAGCTATCTTACAAAAAAATTATTTTGTGAAATTTCTTCTTAGTAAAGGCTGTTCAGAGTTAATATCTCTTCACTTCAAGTAAATATTGTTTTAAAATAAAAAAAATTATGAACGTCAACCCTGTAAGAACCTAATAGCTAATATTTAAAAAAAAACATAAACTTTTGTAAAAGTTTTTTTTGTTCATGTAGCTTTCTTGTAAGATAAAATTAAAAATGGTATTTAAAACCTTAACGCAGAATAATTATAATTAAAAGCCAAACACTTTATTCTAAACAAAGATTTCTGTAAACAACAACAAAGATAAAAAAGCAAACCATATTTAGAGCTTTCGCTCACTATGTTCATACGCTCGATGAATATGGTTTTCCCAATATTTTTTGACACCGAATTAATTGAAATGTGAAAATTATATTAAATTATTAGTTACATTTTAACTAACATCTTGAAGACTGAAAAGTACAAGTTAGAAAAGTTGTTGAAAATTGTATCAAAAACGGTGAAAATTTTGTATTTATCTTCAGTTTTGAGTTAAGCAAAAAGATGTGTTAAAAACGTCGCTATGGGAGTCGTTGATGAAATTTGATCTCTTTGGTGATTAACATTCAACTTCTATGGCAACAATTCAATTTATATGGCAACAATTCAACTTCTATGGCAACAATTCAACTTCTATGGAAACAATTCAATTTATATGGCAACAATTCAACTTCTATGGCAACAATTCAATTTATATGGCAACAATTCAACTTCTATGGCAAGAATTCAACTTCTATGGAAACAATTCAACTTCTATGGCAACAATTCTCAAAACAGTCTAAATTTTAAATTTAAATAGATGAACAATTTTAAAATAATAATTTTGTAAATTTAAATTGGTTTATTTGTTTGAATGAAAAATGATTTACTTAGTTTAAATTTGTTGAATCAGATTTGGGAATTTCGTATATAAATAATTTCAGTTGTTGGTTCATTCATTTATTTAAATGAACTATATAATATATTACATTTATTTATAATAAGTAAAACTTATTTTTATTTGTTTTTTAACGGTTATTATTCTCAGCAAAAAATGAGCAACTGTAAACAAATATTACAGTAAATAGTCATTAGACTAAGCCTAATTATGACATGAATACCACAGAGTTGATCTGTGTGAATACTGATTTTCTATAGAAAAATAAATGGCTAAATAGAAATATTTTTATCATTAAAAATTGTAACATTTTCACAACATATTTATTAGAATTATTTATTAATTTACCTTAAGTCAAATAATTAGAATAAGACCTATGTTCAAATTTTAGCATTTTTTTGTAACATCGGTGTTACATACGTCTAATAGCTTATCAATGTATACAGGAAACTATTTACCTGTATAAACTTGATTTGTTTCACTGGTGTGACCTAAGATGGATTAAGCCATTAGTCTTATGAATCAACGGCGTTACAAGAAACGGTTAAAGTGTTAAAAAACTAAATCTTGACTTGTTAGGTACGTTGAAAAACAATGGCTAGACCTCAAAAGTTTGGCTAGTTTTTGGATTCATTCAATCTTTTAATAAAACGACTTTTTATTTCTTGTAAAATCTTTGTCCTGGAAAACACAAAAGGTTAAGGCGCGTTTTCGCCCAAAATTTTCTTAATTTAACATCAATTGTTTTTATTCAAATCACATTAACACATTTTTGTATGATTTTCAAGTTTTCTTGATTTAATAAAAGTCGTGAAACATTGTATCAATGTGATTTAAACTAAAAAAAAATTAAATCATGAAAAGTTTGGTCGAGAACGCGTTTCAAGATGACAATATATTGTTTCTATATGATACAAACAATAGAAAATAACAAATTTAAGAATTTTTAAGAATATTTTGTTAAAATTAATTTGTGGTTTTATCGCCCATGAAATATGAGTGACATCGGCAATGTAAATATTTTTTGTAAAAAACAGCTGCATTTTACTTGTTTATGTTTAATATTTGACGATAAAAAAGAATTTAAAACTGTACACCCTATTTGCATATTTTTTTAATTCTTGAGGACTCTCATTTCTTGGGCTACAGTACATTTTCCCACCCCCCAGAAATTTAGGATTGTCCTAATTAAAATCTTGAGAAATACCCCTAAAAAGGGGGTTGTTTGAGACCTTTAAAAACTTATGAAAACTCTCAATTGAAAGTATTTTAAGGAACCTTATACAATTATTCACCAAACCCAACACAATCCTACTACCAGCCTGACAAATTTAATGCAAAGTTTGTTGTAAGGTTTATACGACACAAGTTTGTGACGAACATATTACGAACGTTTGTTATAAGGTCCATACACCACAAGTTTGTGACAAAGTTAATACGACTGCTGTAGGGTGCATACGACACAAGTTTGTAAAAACGTAATGAAAACGTTCGTTGGTAAATGATTTTAAAAGGTTCCTTAAAAAACTACTCAATTGTTAATTCATGTAAATATCACTTTATTGATAGTTTAACTTCTTATAATGCTAAAGATGCTGTGCGAACTTTTTAAATCCTGAGCATGAACATTAATAGTCCACCCAAAAATTTCGAAGAATTTTCGAAGGTAATGATGAATGGTCCTCACTATTGTTTTGATGTTATCGGCTTCTGTGAATCTAAGTAGTCGTCAGATGTTGACAACCTTTATAAATTGCATGAACCGGTACATATAAAAGTTTGTTCATTGATGAACTTAATTTCATTTTTGATATCATAATTCCTGAAAGCAAAAATATTTACATGTTTGGTGACTTTAATTTGGATTTACTCAATTACAATAATGATAACTATGTTAAAATATTTTTTGATACAATGCATAGAAACAACTTGCACAAGAGTTACGAATCATTCTATTACAGTTATTGATCATTTATGGTCAAACAAAATTGTACTAAAAGTGGAGTTGTTTTTGAATTGATTTCAGCTCATTTTCCTATATTTGTTGAGTTTAAAATAAGTGATAACGTTAAAAAATAAAAGAAATTTCACGTTTTTTTGTACAGAAGCTTTATGACAATAATAAGCAAAGATTTATGTTGAGATTGGAACAAGTTGATTGACATTTCCTTTATTTGATTGATGATCCCAATACTGCATACAATGAACTTATGTTAAATACTTCCTCATGGTTTCATTAAATTTCCCGATTGTTACCAAAAAAGTATTAGTTAACAAATTGAATAAACCATGTATAACAGATGAAAAAATGTTGTTGATCAGAGAAAAGAGCAAATTGAGACATAAGTTTGCCAAGCGGCCAATAACTTATAGTAACCAATATAGATTCTTACGAATAAAATAACTGATCTGGTCAGACGCTCTAAATCTATATTTTATAAAGACAAATTGAATCAGTGCTCTGGTATCACCAAGGCGACTTGGAAAATTATAAATAACGTTTTAAACCGTGGTTAGGATAAAAATGTTCCTCAGCTTTCCTCATTTGTGTGTAGTAGCCAAGAAGTTGTTGATCCTGTGAATATCGCAAATTGCCTTAATGAACATTTTATAAATGTTGCCTCAGTACTGTCTGGAAAGATTATAGATTCACGAGTTGACACTAGTAGTTTTTAAAACAAGAGTCAATAAAACTTTTCATTGACTTTCACGAGTGGCGCTGAGATTGTGAAATTCTACGGGGTTGATGGAGGGTGTTGCTGGACATGATAATTTTCAGGTGTCTTTGCTTAAGTTCATCCTTCACGCTATTAAATTGCCTTTGGCCCATATAACAAATTGTTCTTTTGATAAAGGTGTATTTCCAGATTCATTGAAACTATCAAATGTAATAGTTAATTTAAACTTTCCAATTACCGGCCTAAATCATTATTGCCAGCTATTAGTAGAGTAATAGAAAAAATAGTGCACCTGAGGTTGATCACTTTTTTGGATGACAACAATGTTATCAAATCTGTACAACATGGTTTTTCTAGGGGCAAATGAGCATCTACTGCAATATTGGATATTACTGACCACATTCTTATGGCTTTTGATCGGGGTGAATTCACTGTTTGTATTTTCTAGATTTTTCTAAAGCTTTTCACTGTGTAAACCATAACGTTTTGTTAGATAAGCTGAAACATTATGGAATCAGAGATGTTTCTTTAACTTGGTTCAGAAGCTATCTCATTGATCTTAAACAATTTGTCCATTGTCACAAAATTAATTATATTGTCAAGTCCCTAACACATTTTGTTCCGCAAGGCTCTATTTTAGGACCATTACTGTTCAATTTAAATATTAATGATTTTATCAACTCAACAGGTAAAATGAAGTAGATTTTATATGCCGACGATAGTTGTCTGCTGTTTTCAGATAAACATATGAATTCGTTGATTGACACGGCAAATGCTACTTTAAGAAGTGTAAGTGATTGGACTAAATTGGTAATAAATTAACTCTAAATCTTGAAAAATCACATTATATTATGTTTTCTCGCCGTAAAACTGTACCCAATCAAGTCCATCAATTGGAAATGAACGACATAATTTTGAAAAGGGTCAACTCTGCAAAGTATTTGGAAATAATCCTGCAGAATGACTTGAATGGGTCGGCCCATGTGGGTGCTCTGGTTGGAATGCTCGACAAATATAACGCTATACCGTTCTTGGCCCGGAATTATCTTGTAGGCGTTATCTTACTTTAATTTATAACACTCTTTTCTTTTTTTTTGTCATGTATAAGTTATATAAATGTTGTTTAAGGAAGACTGAACTGTCAAAACAATAGTAAATTTTACTGGCCCAGAAAAAATAGTTCGCACAATAATGTATCGTGACCGAAGTTACTCCACTAATGATAATTTTTTTTAAAGTAAAAGATATAGATTTGTATTTTGCATGCATTTTTGTATTCAAGTAATATAACAATGTTGCATATCTTATAACTTCCGATATAACGATAGCTTGCAACCGCCTTATGTACCATCATGACAGGGGCAAACATCATCTTCAGTGTACTGTTTTCATGTCTGGAACAACATTCCTGTAAATATATACGCGATAAGCCATCCATTCAGTCACTCAAGCGTGCGTACAAGATTATTTTATTGAGTGACTATACATAATAGAGAATCTTTTGTAAATAATTTATTGTTTTTTTCTTTTCGAATTTAATTGCAGCACTCAGTATTTTTTTAAATGTAATGTTTATTTTGTTTTTGATAAATTGTTATTGAGCTGTTTATTTATAATTGAAGCATTTCATCAAATTAAATTTTATTATGAGTTGTTATCGAGCGCGCACGTAGTAGCAAAGCTCTATATAGGGGTTTCTTTCAAAATATGACAAAAAGTGGTGTCATAATTTTTTTTAATTATTGACTTTTAAGCAATGTTTGTTTAGAATAAAATATCGGCCTTTCAATTTTAAGA
>JARUHE010304706.1:0-12536 GCA_031471125.1 Archaeomysis grebnitzkii | reverse complement strand
GGCAAAGTAAAACGAAAGACACTAAGGCACTATCGTCTAAGAAATTAGTCACGCTAAGCCTAAAAAATCTGCAAATACTGTCAACAGCTTTAAGTGTTTTTGTTGGTTTTTCTACAACATTAGAAGATGAAAAAATGCAATGTTTTTTGTTTTATTTATAAAGCCGATTGTACAACTGAAACATGTAAGTTAATAATAATAACACAATAACAATAACAATAATAATAATAATAATAATAAAAATAATAATAACTAATGATAATAAGTAATGATAAATAATAACTCATAACTAATAATAACTAATAACTAATAATAACTAATAACTAATAATAACTAATAATAACTAATAATAATTGAAAAACGCAATTTTGATATAGTTTTGCATATGAAATGGACTCTTATTTCTTGAACGATAGTACATACAGTGTGAAAATTCTTTTCAAAACATAACAATACAAATATTATTTTTATCAACATTTATAATTTTCATTGTTTACACTTTACAAATATGTTTATTTACATTTAAAACTTTTTACACACGATCTGATATCACTTATTCATCTTGTATATTTATTATCTGTTTTTATCTCCTACTCATAATACAGTAGAAAACTTTGTATCCGGACTTTTCATGCATTTCGGATAAAATTAATTACGGATAAAAGGTCTTTTATTGTATTAATAACTTGTTAAATGATTTAATAATTGTTTCAGTTGAGTTTTTTGTGTTGTGCCCTTTCTTTAGGCTACGACAATTCGCATATTGCTATGTGCGGACTGCGAAAAATATCGTTTTATCGATAACTTCATTCAAGGTTTCTATTTTTGTTCCTCATTATAATAATTGATGGTAGCATGTGATATGGTTGTATGTAAAAACAAACATACATGGACAAAGTTTATCGCAGAGGTTTAAAGAGGCGTTCATAATACTACTACTATAGTAATCTTGTTCGGGTACATCAAATAGGAATGTGTGTGCACTGTGCTATTTAGCCTCTGTCGTATTTTCAATCGCACTTATTCTCAATTTTTCATAACCTTTTCTTGATTTAAATCAAAATCATACATCATTGCGTCAATGTGATTTAAATGAATGTGAGGTCGAGAACACGTATATATAGATGTACCCACCGCCAAGGAAACAGGAGCTCTTAACAACTGAGAATGTACTGTATATGAAACATACTTTTTTAAACTATTCTATCAACTTTATAATAAATCAGGAAACATTTATTTTTAATATTTCATAATAACCAATCAAGTAATTTATTTTTACATTGTTTTCAAATGGTGAGTACTCTTATTTCATGGGCGATAGTACAATAATTAATTTCACAATTTTCCCAGACAATAAAATAAAGTATTTCAAAAGCTGAATCATTTTTTACAAAGATCTCTCACAAACTTATTGTTATTCAATATTAAGAAACATCTGGCAAAAGTTTAGAATAAAGGTATAATTTTGTTATAAAACCAATTTATATTCAGCTATAATGATTAGAGTGAATTGTAAAAAAATTGTAAATAATTTTGTACTAAAACTAGAACAGTTTTTTTTAGTAAGAAACAAGTTATATTTTTCAGTGAAAATTAAGTTTTGATAAAAAGTTTGTTTTATAAGAATATAGGGTTGGTATACCATTACCGAACTGTTAAAGATACTATTTTTTTTAAATAATTAAACATTTAACAGTAAGGCTACTTTAGTTATGATAATCAAATCTAGCAACACGTAAGAAAAAAATACTAACAACTTAGGAGAATTTGTTAAATTTTTAGTTCATGAATGGCAAGTTTCAAACCAGAACGAATAAACAATTCAGTTTCCTCAACGCTTGCAACAATGTGTGTCCCCTCGTTGCAAATAGTTGAAAAGTAGTGAAAGGTGAGGTGAATATGATCATCCTTGCTGAAAGTTATTAAAACAAAACAATACAAAAGCAGTTATAACCTTTAATAGAAGCTTATTTATCACTGTACTGGTTTTACCACACCGCGAAATACAAAAGTAGGTTAGGTTTTGTTTGGTGTGTGATGATAATGTTAAACTTTGCTTAAATACTGGTTTATGGAGAAACAAAGTAAATAGTCCAGTAGCGAAACCACGATTTTTGGCTCAAGTGTGATTTTTGGTATATACAATGTTTTATTCTTTTTTCTAGGTGTTTGATGTCTACTGATAATAAATCAAGAGGGTGCCAACATGGTACCCTTGGGGAAATTTTTTTATACACATATATACTAAAAAACACGGTTCGGCAAGATTCCGCTGGACTATCTTACATAAATTTGTTTTAACCTTTTATAAGCAAAAATATTATTTAAAAGTTAAAATATATTTTACCTTGTTACTTTACTAGAGTAATCAATTTTTATTATTAAATTAATCGTATTTTAACAAAATGGACGTCTACAATATTTTTTGTGGGCATTAATGTGAAGGACATTTTAAAACACTGTCCTCAGCCGTCTAAGGTTCACTCTTCAAACCACATGAGCAATGAATCCTTATCCAACTGTACTGTTTTTTTTCTGACGGGCCTTCTTAAAATTGTTTCTTTTTCTTACTTTAAGCTTTGAAGTTTCCTTGTACTCCTAGACAAGAGACTTGATCAATCCTTCCTTTTTATAAATTTAGAACTCAGAGGAAAGACTTCAATAAGTGAACTGATGAATTTAAAGGCAGTCCATTTCCATAAAATAGTTTTATAAAATCTCTCCAAAATTGTATTCCATAGCAAGCTGGCGTTTTCAAGCTCCTTCAGTTGTTCTAGAAAACCTTCTGCTTCATCTCTGTTGTTTTAGGGTTGGATTGTATCCATTGCAAGTTCTTCCAGCTTTGATATATTTTACGTAATCTGTTGTTTACAGTTTTCATGGCATCATGTCGGGCAAACCATCTTGTGTCAGATAGGTAATCTTCCCTGGTGTCTTCGGTGTACCTGTAGATGGATCAAGCCAGGCTTAAGGATTTTGCAGAAAGCCAAACAATCTGGAAAATTTTCTGCTGTACAATGTCCCACCACAACCTTTAATTTGTTTGCCATTTTCTTCTAGGAACTGAACTTTGGTATTTGTGTTTTGGTGTGAGCAAACATTGGTAAGATTTCAAAACTCGTTCAACAGGACCTGCCTGTAGAATATAGCGGAAAACCATCTGTCAGCCGATAAAACTGTTATTTATGAGTTCAATGATCTCTTCACAGATAGTTGAAGACAAGTACGAAGTGTGTTTATTTTCCTTGTTGGCGTTGTTAACAATATGATTAGCAAAAAATATATCATACTCAATCAGAAGCTCCATTATTCCAAAGAAGTATCCGTTGTTTGATGATCCTACTTGTTCATTCTTTCCACGAAATTCAAGACCACGGATACAAAAAAAATTCACAACACTACAAACCTACGAAACACTTGTTACCAATAGAAACCTTCAGTTTTATGCTGCCTCGCCAGATCAAGGTCTACCTGATTTGATAATTTATGAGTGCATAAGCTGCCATGGCTTTCCAAAAATTAATTTACAAAAGGTTTGATTAAATGAAAATAAAGATCATAAATTTATACACTGGTGTTAATAAGGATTTTTGTTTGTGGATTAAGTATTTATTCAATAAAATATAACTTTTATAAAGGAGTTTGTGAACTCTGCCATTTTAACATTAAATTCATGGTTAACTGAGATTTGTATTTGAAAGTTTATAGAAAACTTTATTTAAAACAAATAGAAGAGCTGGATATTTAAGACGGAATGACCTAGGGGTGCTTTTCCTAAGATTTATCTTTCTTTAAATACTATACATTTTTATAAGTTTCTGAGCTTTAACAGTTTATCATTAAATTCATGGTTAACTGAGATTTTTATTTAAATGCTTAGGGAAAAGTTTATTTAAAAAAATGGAAGAACTAAAGACTTAGGTGTAATGACATAATAACAGTTTTTACCTAAAGTGTATCTTTCTTTAAATAGTAGAAATATTTATGACTTTGTGGACTTAAAGAAATTTATATTTATGTTTCTTCTTTATGGTGTTGTATGTGGGTTAATTAAATTTTATTATTATTCCATATTTAACAGTTTAATATTTTCTTACATATAAGAGATTCGCAATAGAAATGGCAAGCTTGACTAGTTATTTAATCTAATCAAATTTACATTACCATACAAAATGTTTTAGACATACATTATACTGTACAGTTCTGAGGAAGTTTTTTCAAACGATCAACATTCTTAACAACTCCTAGACATTTCACTATTTATGATAATTTGTTAAATAAACAAAGCCTTTTTTGTAGGTGCAAGGGAAAGCTTAAAGAAAATTCGAAAACTTTTACTTAGAGCTAATTAGAGAATACAAATGTAATTGTAGGCATTACTTATTTGCTTAAAAAATTCTCTGAGACACAGCTTTTAATGCGTAGCATTTATTCGTGTTTGTTTTAATTAATAACTAAAATTAACCGATATGAAAAGTATGCGTTTTTTTCATTTATGTTTTTATATTTTTTATAATTTCTTTTTTAAATTTGGAGGCCCCGAAAACTTGGGGGCCCTGGGTTTTAGCCTCGTCAGTCCTCCCTCTAGGTCCGCCACTGTGGAAAGGGGACTGAAAAGTATTTTGATAGTGAAAATTATTTTAAGAGAGTGACATAAATGAGCTGAAGAAAAATATATAATTTATATGGAGAGGAAAGAAAAAAAGAAAAGGGAAGGAAATGAAATGAAAGGCAAACAAATTATAGGACACATAAAAAGTAAATGCGTGAGTGAATCCGCAGTTAGGCATGATCAGGCTATGAGACTTAATAAAAGGAGAATATTAATAAAACAAATTATATAAAACAGGTCTTACATCACCGTAATGATAGATAAGCCTCTATATATTTTTTGTTTAAGCGTTTTTTCTGTTTTCTTATTTTCCCCCTTCAGTTAGGGCTAACGCAAATTAACATCCAAGTATGCAAACAAGCAAGATATTATTCTGTAAAAATCCTTCAATAAGATAATTATAACTGAACAAACTTATTTATTATAGCATTACACATCGAATATTGCAAAAATAATAAAAAAATAATGGTTATTTTCTAAAATATTGAAATAATTTTACAAAATGTATAATTAAAGTAAAACCGATATCGTCAATACAGAAGAAAAACGTGGCAGTCCACGTCAGCCTAATGTAATAATCAGGCGCATAAAATCAATGGTGTTTCCGCGAAATCTAAAAAGTGTGAAATGATGGCAAAGTCCACTCAAAATAATCCACTTCTTTCGTAAATACACTTTATCTCGAAATCCTTTTTTCTTTTAGCAAATATTTCCAGAAGGAATAAAAATCTGTCATATATTGAAGGTCTAAATTTTTTATTGAAATGTGATAAAAGAATTTGGACGAAAGCTTATTATTTCAGTTTAGGAATATGATTATTTTAGTTTAAGATGATGTAATATTTTTTTTAAATTAGGTAAATTTTTATTATGAAATATTAAATATTTTAAAACTTAGGGATAAAAACTTTATATTTCTCTTTCAAAAAACAATGAATCGGTTGTGGATTTGTTAGGTCTTAACACACGGGTTCTCAACAGCGTCTTCTGTGTGGACCACTTCACACAAAACGGATCACACGCATAACTTTTTTTTGCAGGATTAGCTACTCAGAGCGTAAATCTAACGCTATTTTAAAAGAAACCTTCATAAATCCTTAACCACTCATTTACGCACAAATTAGTGCAGAATACAAATTTCTTAGAAGATCAAAACATATACAAGAGTATTAAAATAACAATGACGAGTGAGGTTCTGAAAAGAGCCTCCTTTTCCCGATTTACGCCCTGTGGCTACTTAAAAAAGTAATTGCAGAAGGACACATAAAAGGAAATCAAACAAAAAATAAATATGTAATTTTCAATATTTTCAAAAGTTACGTGAGTAATTGAAAAAATACACTGTCATACACAAATGAGCATACATATTTTAAAACCAAGCTGTAGACTGTTTATTTTGTAGTTCCGTAAGTTTCTGCTAGGTACACCAAAGCATACGGATTGCAAGGATATGCTTAAATAATTGATCACCTATATATTAAATTATTACGCAGGAATGACACAAAATTATATGTTTTGAATTATTCTAACTTTGAAAAAAATCTTTTCTAACACCTATAAGCAATTTAAAACAAGTTACTACCATATACATGAATAAAATAGCACTTCAAGCCAATGGATCTTCGTAGGTGGTCCGTAGTAGTCCCGTGGACTACCTGTTAAAAACCCTGCCTTAATATAATACATTTTTTATTATCGAACGTGTGAACGAAGTGTAAAAAAAAGTCCTACATATATATAATAATAGTTCGGTATGTTATATATAAACTATATAGCCCTTTGAGATTCATTATGAATCAGTTCACGTTTGAACTGGCTTGCTACTACATACACCTATGGACGCTTTAAACACAAAGCTCATTTCATAAGGGTGAATACACCTATAAGATAATCGCCCTGAACAGATCATGAACACAATTCCGGTTGTTTGAAAGTGTGCTACGAAAAATGCTGAACAAAAAGTAACTTCTAATTCTTATGGAATTTTTTTATGAATCAAATTAATAGTGTAGCTTTAACAAAATCAGCGTTTCAATTCAATATAGTTTTTTTTGTGTAAAAAATGGTATTAAATGACATTATTGTTGTGATTATTAGTTTTGTTATTAATGTTGATTATGCCCTCAAATGGACACAAGCTGGAATGGCAATATGACATAATTCTTTGTTAACTTATGTGCTCTGGTAAAATCTGGAGGTCATATCTGTATATGACCATCCTATCAAAGTTTCTTAATATTATTAAAAACAATGAAAATTTAAAAAATATATTTAATATATGTTTACATTCACTAAAGCTATATTCATAGCAATCAATACAAAAATAATATTGATAGGCTTGTTTTTATAGCATACAAAACCAAACAAATTGTAATTTCTTAGAATTAAAACAAAACATATTTTTGCGAAAATCTAAGGCAACAGAAAACTACTTTAGAGTTCCCAAACTAGGGTACATTTGTACTCTTATTGGTTATCCTATGGTATCCAATAAATATTTTGCATTATTTTTCTTTGTATTAAAAGTGTGAATTAAAGATAATAAATTTCATCCTCAACTTTTAAGCGTACACAGTAAATCTGTAAAAACGCCCAGAACAGAACAGAAAAATTGGGAAACCTTGATCTTACAGTAGATAATCTACACATGTATGCCTTTATTTATATTGTTTTATTCACTTAAGTTGTTTACAAAACGTCAATCAGCTTCCAAGAAATCACAAATAGATTCAATATATATTGAAAAATAATGAAATATTGTAGAAGGATTTTAAAATAATGATGGTATTGCTTTTTTAATGATTTGAGATTTGAATTTTTTTGGGTTTAAAAGTTGAAATAGAATTGGAGATCACAGTGTCCATCGCTAAGTTATATTTAGTTCCATACAAAACATTTCAAACTTTTTCTCCAACGTGATTTATTTATTTATAAGATGAATATACAATAGCTGAAATGTTCTGATAATTAGACATTTGTCTTATATTTAGTGTGAGCTGTAAGGTTATTTTTATTTTTAAAGTAAATATCAAAGCAAAAAATAAAACAAAAAAAAAATAATCTCAAACTTGACCACATCCCCTGTAAGGAACTCGGTGTAATCTAATAAAGATATTGAATTCCGGCAGAAGTAATTGTTTGATTTTAACTCTCTTGATGGATAATTTCACCCAAATTCCATCCGTACGTGTTTTACAATGAATTAGAGGCCTAATATGGATCAGGTGTATCTAATACATAGAAGAAAAACTTTACAGATGTAAACTTCTGTTCTCTTGGTTGAGAACGTGACTTCAATTTTATAGTTTGTTGAAGTAGTCGGAAATACTTTAGAATTTATTTTCTAGATATTGCCATATATTGCAGGTATTACATTTTGTTCATGGTTAACGTTTACGTTTTATTTGTTCATTTATCTATATATGTTTATTATAAAAGTTTTTCAAGCTCAATTTGTTTACAAACATATTATATTCAAAACTACCTTAATAAAGTGCCAACCATTTTTAGAAAGTTTACAAATTGTTTGAAGGTCTTTGTTTTTTTAAGCGGAGACGCAAGGCATAGCTCTATGAGTTACTCTTGATTGTTTTTAATGCTGTTAGTATTAGGGTTAGTGTTATGTTAGGGATTTATCAACTTGTATTTTTTAAAAGAAGACTAAGCACTTGTTATTTTTATTTTTAGAGAAATTATCATTTAATATAAATAAAATATATGCATTTAGAAATAGATTTATCAAATAAATTGTTTTTTAAAACGTCAGCTTATTGAAGGAACTATGTTTTTGTATTATTTATCAACCGTTCTACTATTGATAACTATCCTCATTTTTCATGGGAACTTAAATATAGTTATATATAATTATCTAAAAACACAAATGATAAGTATTTTATATTTATTTCTTATTTGTTTTAGAAATGTATACGGTTTACAGTATATATATTTATCTGCAAAAAAGAAATGAAATTTTTTACATTTTTATGTATAATAATCCACTATAAATAAACGCTAATCATAGGCATAGATAATGCGAAGATAAGACAGATACTTATACATGACGAGGAATAATGTTTTTGCTCGGAACAAATACAAAATACTCGATAATGAATATAACTTTGATTCATTTGTATAAAAATATTCCATACAACTCATTTTTAGAACAATTCAGATGGCAGTGAAGTAATTTGATATTAATAAAATCTTAGACTATAATAGAACAGATTAAAAAAGTTTTAAACCATCGTTTTTGTTGACTAAGCATTGTTATGGAGTGTGTTAGTTGTACAATTATGTATATTATTTTTCTGTAAATTAATTTCATACAGGGGTGGATACAAATTTGAAAACAATATTCTTCCTAAAGGTATAACATTCAAATATTTTTATGTTTTAGGCATGATTAGCTAACCTCCAAACAATAAAATTTGTAGATTTTATATTTTCTTCGTAAACAATTTTATATAAAGACTCTTTCCGATTGTAATTTTTTCTTCAGTTGCATCAACTTTGTAAAAGGTAGTTGCTTCTGATGACCCTCATCCCTCTCCTTCTATCATTTATTTCTTGCTTCTGCTCTATGCACTTCACATGTTTGATTTTTGATCTATTTGCATTACTATTCTATCCAGTAACATTCTCCTTTAACCAAATGTGCTTTGAACTCCTTCATTAACTTTACTCACTAAAACCACATCATCGGCATACACATATCCCATGGTGTTACAGCTCTTGAATTCTGTGTCAACACGACAACAATCATGATGGAAAGCAAATGTCTCGGTGCACAGTCCTGATGTAGCCCAACTTTCCCTTCAAAACTATGCATTATTCCTGCTTATGCCTCACTCATTTTTTGACATTCTTGTAAATTTCCCATATTGTTCTGGTCTATTCCTCTTCTCAGACGTTCAGCCACAGTATTTTGCATGTGTTTGTTTTAGATTTATAAGCACCATATGAAGCTCATTTCTTCTCTCTCTAAACCTTTCTGCTATTCTTCTCATTATGAACAATGCATTCATTGTATTCTTTCAAGTTTCAAGTAAAGAATCTAAGCTAACCTAGATAATTTCTACATTTTTGTAAATATCACTCTTTGATAATGGGTACTATAGGACATTCTCTCTCCACTCCTTCCTTGCCCAGGTCAAGGTCCTCCCTGCTTCCACAGAAGTTACATCTGGCATGTAGTCCTTTTGCTGTTTGTCTGTCGTATAAGTGCTACACACCTTGTGAGACTTTAGTATGATATTCCATTCATTAGATCCTGATCGTATTCCTTCCATCTATCTTGCATCTTTACTTCATTTTCCTTCTGCAAATCGTTTTCACGTTTCTTGTATTTCACGTGATTCACATTTATCGTTGCTCTATTCCTATCCTTTCTTATCATGCATGTTCTTGATATCCTTCTGGTCTTTCCAGATATACATACAGATCGCGGCAAGCCACGGCCTTAGCAAATGAGCGCGGTCGATGCTTTGCTAGAAGCTTCACGGTAAGCCGTAATTATTGTTCGTTTTGTCGTACAATAAGTAACAAGACACTTATTATACATCCCTCCCACTGAAAAGTGGTTCCCCCGCAGGTAAATAGTAGTTAATAGGAATTTTTTATGAAAATTAACTTGCAAAAATGTTCCAATAGAGTTAAATAAATTTTCCTTTAAGAGCAAAGAGAAAACAATAAAGTATTATGCGAATTACAATTTTGGAATGAAACTTAAGAACCAAATAAACATGGGATGAAATTTTTTCTTTATAAAACCATAGATTACAGACGTACAGATGCTCAACTCATGAATTTTCAATAAAGATTTTCAGAACTCTAGTTGCCAGATACCTCAACAAAAATGGTATCAGTTACTTTAATATAATATATTCATCTATGTATTTCAATGTATTTTTATTCCTTCCTGGGAAGAATTATTCTTTTATTAAGTCATTTAATACCTAAATATTAAATGTTACTTTGTGTATAAAACTTATATATAACCACGTATAAACGTTTGATTTACAGTATTGGATATATTTAATTACAAAAGATTGTCTTGTTATTGATTTATAGGATTTTATATGGGAAATATCTTGAAAGACTGCTTTAGACTGCTTATTTGGGTCCAGGCTTATAACAATGGTTACGGTCAGATGCAGATGTGGATGCGTATGTCTAGTTAAAACTACGGATGCATCGATCCACAGATGCATATTGAGCTGATTTACGCATCTGTACCTCGTTGACTGTAGTAAAAATTGAATCTGTTGTTCAATTTTTTGGCATTCTGCCAAAAAAAATTTCTATTTTAAAGTGTACGCTCGTTTTTGATCGTATTTAACTTTTCATTTCATAAGAAATAATTATATTTCACTTAATTGCAAAGTTAGTTTGAAATAAAACAACTATAAATAAATCACTAACGTTGGGATGAACGCATGGTGTTCATAAAAATAATTGTCTGATAAAAATATTTACCACAGTAAACGAGGCACGGATGCGTAA
Organism: Archaeomysis grebnitzkii; assembly: GCA_031471125.1. NCBI lineage: Eukaryota > Metazoa > Arthropoda > Malacostraca > Mysida > Mysidae > Archaeomysis > Archaeomysis grebnitzkii. Next base: position 1,423 of record JARUHE010304706.1, on the reverse strand, counting down.
GTCAGCTCGATATGCGTCTGTGGATCGACGCATCAGTAATGTTGATTAGACAAATACGCATCCGCATCTGCATCCGACCGTAACCAATGATTGGTGCATCTATACGTCTTTAATCTATGACGAAACCTTCCTATGTTAGCCAAGCTAAAAAAACGTATAGATGCACCTCTCAATGTTATAAGCTTGAAACACAAATAAGCAGTCTTAAGCAGTCTTTCAAAATATGTCTCCTAGAAGCCAATGTAAATCATCTGTTTTTGTAAGCCTATAAATCAATACCAATACAACAATTTGTAATGAAATATATTCAACATTATAAACCAAACGTTTATACGTAATTATATGTAAGTTTTATACACAAAATAATATTTAAAATATAAGCATTAAATGAAAGAAAAACACATTGAAATCACACATTATTTAAAATATCTGGCACCACTTTGGTGGAAGTGTTCAAAGTTCTTCATTGGAAATTCTCAAGTTGATCATCTATACCTCCTTAATCTATGGTATCACACATGCAAAATCGGCACATGTGTTTTTTATTCGAGCCAAGATATTCAAATTCGGACAATTAATATCCATGTTTACATATTTCAATTTGCCAAAACCAATATGCTTAGAATGAAAATTGAGTTATTTCAGTCAACAGTTCAGATATCTGCCATAAGACTACATGAAAATTGTGAGACTTTAACAACTAGTCTAGAATCGTGCAAAGCACTTAAGAACAAACTAATTCAAGACTGAAAATAGGCTACCATATGAACTTCACAAATGACAAAACGTAGCCTACTTGAAAAATCATTTAACTTTAGTTATCTATTGAAATTGTTATGATCAATTGTGTCATTATGCTATAATTAAATTTAAAATACATATTCATTTATATACGAACTAAAATGCATCATCAATTAATTAAATAAAATATCAAGAACGACTTTATAAAATTATAGATTGCAGATAACTGAAATAAATATTCTAGCATTGTGTATTTGAAAATATACAAACTTATATCCCTTAATAATTATAGATCTAATATATAGCCGCACTATACAATGTAATATTTTTTTTAATGTTTTATTCATTTATTTATTTAGGTTTTAATGTTTCACCAAACCAAAAAATAATTAAAAATATATCTATTTTCAATACATGAACTAAATTACATTAAAGTTAATATTGAGAGCTATGAATTGTAACACTTTGAAGTTCGAATAATAATAATTCGAACATGATTTTGTAATAACCTTTTTTCAAATATTTTTGGAATTATGTATTTAAATCTTTCAACAAGTTATATATGTAGTTACTGATATGAAAAACACACACAAACACACACCCATACAGACACACACATACACACACACACACACACACACACACACACACACACACACACACACACACACACACACACACA
>JARUHE010304695.1:0-12537 GCA_031471125.1 Archaeomysis grebnitzkii | reverse complement strand
TCTCTCTCTCTCTCTCTCTCTCTCTCTCTCTCTCTCTCTCTCTCTCTCTCTCTCTCTCTCTCTCTCTCACTCTCTCACTCTCTCTCTCTCTCTCTCTCTCTCTCTCTCTATCCATCTATCCATCTCTCACGCTCTCTCTCTCTTTCTCTCTAATTATTATTATAAATTATATATTGTTTATATAAATAAAAGTAAATTCAATAAAATTTTATTTTTATTAACAAATTTATAAAAAAAACATTTTAAAATATTTTTTTTGGATCATCAATTTCGAATAGTTGAAATCTCCGAAAAAATGTATTTCTAATTTTCATTTTTATTATAACAATAAAATAAGTTTATTTTGAATACATAATAATTATAAGAACTAACATTAATAATGATAATAATAACAACAATAATAATGCAACAATGATAACAGCAACAACAACAACAATATATTAATAATCTAACTTTGGTATTTAAAAATTATCATTTTTATTACAATCATTAGTATGGTTATGTTAAATGTTAGATTGCCAGTGATGAATAAAGATTAAATTTAAAACGGGAAATTTTTAAACAAACAGAAAATATTTATTAAAAAATAGAAAAATAAATCAAGTAAGGTTTACGTAAATTCCAGTTTATTACAGTATGTCCGAAATAATAAATAGTTGCCATATTTGTACCCCAAGGTAGACCACTTTTCCCCCACGTCCAGCAACGTCCTTCATCGAGCTTATTCTTATCTTCCTTAAATTGACAATATTACCAACATTATTAAAGTTTGTTTTTTATTGACAATTATTTTATATGTATTTGTCCAGCTCTAGAATGTGGAAGATTATTCATTGATATGTCCCATAATGAACTATTTCTCAAACATGCGAAGAAAAAACCAGGAAATCCGAAACAAACAACGGTAATTGTTATTATATCATTCTTCAAAATAATATTACATGGCGCTCTATTGTTGTATTCGTCAGGGTGATGAAAAATATTTTTTCATTTTAAAGAGGACGTTCGTTTTTAAGTTTTTATTGCAGAAAAGGGCCACTTTGGGCTAATTTTTTGGTTAAAAGAGGACGAAAAAAATCTTGAAGGACAAAAAAAACTCTGGTTTTTAGCACCATGGTATTCGTCTACATGCTATTATTATTATTATTACTATTAATAACAGTGCATGATCATTATTACTGCTATTAATGACAGTGCATGATTATTATTATTGCTATTGATGACAGTGCATGATTATTATTATTACTATTAATGACAGTGCGTGATTATTATCATTGCTATTAATGACAATGCATGATTATTAATATTGCCATTAATGACAATGTATGATTATTAGTATTGCTATTAATGACAGTGCATGATTATTATTATTGCTATTACTGATAGTGCATCATTATTATTATCGCTATTAATGACAGTGCATGATTATTATTATTGCTATCTATTAATGAAAGTGCATGATTATTAATATTGACATTAATGACAATGCATGATTATTAGTATCGCTATTCATGACAGTGCATGATTATTAGTATCGCTATTAATGACAGTGCATGATTATTAATATTGCTATTAATGACAGTGCATGATTATTAATATTGCTATTACTGATAGTGTATGATCAGTATTATTGCTATTACTGACAGTGCATGATTATTATTATTGCTATATTACTGATAGTGCATGATTATTATTATTATTGCTATTAATGACAGTGCATGATTATTAATACTGTTATTGATGACAGCGCATGATTATTATTATTGCTATTACTGATAGTGCATTATTATTATTATCGCTATTAATGAAAGTGCATGATTATTAATATTGCCATTAATGACAATGCATGATTATTAGTATCGCTATTGATGACAGTGCATGATTATTAGTATCGCTATTAATGACAGTGCATGATTATTAATATTGCTGTTAATGACAGTGCATGATTATTAATATTGCTATTACTGATAGTGTATGATCAGTATTATTGCTATTAATGACAGTGCATGATTATTAATACTGCTATTGATGACAGCGCATGATTATTATTTTTATTGCTATTAATGACAGTGCATGATTATTATTATAATTAATTATTTAAACATTGACAACTTCCGCCGGATGTAAAATCGCAACACGGATGCAGGCATCGATGGATCGGCCATGCGTTTGGTAACTAAACTGAACGTTGAAATCTAGTTCATTTAGTACTTTTTTAAGCACTAAAAGTATTTAATTACTAAACTAACTCATTTAGTACTTTTTAATCACCAATAGTATTTAATTACTAAGCTAATTCATTTAGTATTTTTAAGCACCAAAAGTAATTAATTACTAAACTAAATTACTAGGCGTCACGTGATTCGTCGTTTTAATACAAAATTCATTCATATACAGGCGGTCCTCCTAATTAACGGGGATACGTTCCGACCAAAATCGTTAAGTACGGGCTCGCGTTAAATGGCATGTTAGGCTACAAAATAGTTAAGTTGTTCTTTCTATTTTTTGGTGACTATATTAAATTTGTAAACTTGTAAGTCAATCTATAAATATAATGTGAAGCTTTAGTTTGGTGTATATTTCCTGGATATTTTATATTTTTTTATTTGTTTAAAATTTTCAAGACTTACATAATTATGAGTTTGATTGACAGAGGTGTGTTCTGACTCGCCCTAAATATTCAATTTGTTGTTGTTATTTTTATTGTTTTTGTTATTTTTGTTAATTTTATTGTTGTTGTTGTTCTTTTTTCTTTTTCTTTTTTCTTTTGTGTGTTTTTTTGTTATTTTTTACAAGATTTTATTAGTTTTCTTTTTACATAATTATTTTATTAGATTTTTACTAGGTTTTATTAAATTTCTACTAGTTTTTTTTTTAAATTTCTACTAAGTTTTATTAAATTTCTACGAGGTTTTATTAGATTGTATTTATTTTATTATTTCATTAGGATTTTACAAGATTTTATTGGAATTTTAATGTATTGTTCGAAAACACTTAAATTATATAGAGCGTTAAATACGATGTATGGTACCAATTCGTTAGATATGGACTCGCATTGGATACATTTCTTTATGTTAAACATGAATTGCGCTAATTAGAATGACGTTAATTAGGAGAACCTCATGAACTTCAACAAAGTAAAAAAATTCTTAGACACAAAACAACAAAGAAGTGTCCATCCAGTGGGGCTGCACACCGTCAAAAAATATGAAACAAAAACAAAAGATGCTCGAAAGATATACAGTAAAACTGCTGAAACGTAGAACAATAAAACGTAGAAACTTCCTAAAACGTAGAATCATTAAACGAAGATATCCTAAAACGTACACATCATATACAAAGAAAACGTGACGCAAAGACAGGAGTAATGGTGTTAAATCGGTATGCCTGAAAAGGAGATTCTTTCTATAACGTAGACAACATTTCGGTCTACGTTTCAGGAGTTTTACTGTATTTATTTCCAACGTTAGATTTTTACACGAACATAAATTATAATAACTTAATAATTACAACTGATTCAATTAAATGTTTTTCTAATTTTTTACTTAACTAGTTTAATTATAAATGATTAAGTTCCGAATGTTTAAATATCGTAGCTTAATGTTTTAATTATTCTTTTTTTTTTATTCATTATTTTAAAAACTAAAAAAAAAATTTTTTTATAAAAATAAATCCAAATTTTCTTTCTCAGGATGTGGATGTCATTGGGTTGCCATCTTATCCTCGGCTGCTTAATAGGCGTATGCAACAGTGTGACGTCATCGAACAATCTCTTCTTCACAACTTCCACACCAGATGTCGCCACCACCAAGTTCAGCTTAACCGAGTTGTCTTTGTCGAAGTCATCTCTTCCGTCCACTACTTGGCAATGCCCGAGGGTGTTGGACGTGAAGGGGATCAGCTGTGGCTGTGATTTGCCTCACACAATTCGGTGCAGAGGAAAGGCCAAAGGTGCGATCTCTCTGATCGAGCTAACCGACTCTCTCCGGACGAGTGAATTAGATGACGAGGCTTCCGGAATTTCTTTACTCGACCTTGATTTACACAATTTAGGAACTATCGCTTCAAATTCTTTCGATAAACTTCAGCTTTTGGGGTTGATCATTTCGACTGCAAATCTGACAAATATTCCTTCAGACGCCTTCAATGGCCTGGAGGGAACTCTCGCTGCTTTGGGATTGCCTTCCAACAAATTGACACATGTGCCAAATGAGGCAATTAAGCCGTTGAAGGCGCTTCAAAAAATCGATTTGAGTACCAACATAATAGAAGTTCTTCCACCGAGAGCTTTTCCTACGTTGTTGATGTTGAATGATTTGAATCTCTCTGGCAATGGATTGAGGTTGCTGAAACCTGAGGCTTTTGCCCGCCTTCCAAAATTGAAAATCTTAAATTTGTCTTCCAACCAACTCGACGCTGCCCAGCTGAACGAGAGGACGCTTTGGGGCCTCAGGTTGTTGCACGAACTTTCTGTAAGCGACAACCTTCTCAAGGGAACCATCACCTCCCAGTTCATCAAAGGGGTGTCTCAATTGACCTTTTTGGACATGTCTCAAAATTCTTTGACGGCCGTCAGTCGAAATGCTTTGTCGGGATGTCCAAAACTTCAGTTTCTCGACCTCTCCCACAATAACATCGACATCATTGAGGATCACGCCTTCCATAACCTCCCTGAATTGAGGCATCTAGAAATTGCTCATAACCGTGTTGTTGCAATTTCTGGATACTCCTTCGCTCACATGCCAAAGCTGAAGAGTCTCAACCTAGCAGACAACTCGTTGAGAGCAGTCACTGCTGACCTTGTTCATCTGCTGCCTAATCTGGAGAAGCTTTTGTTGACTGCTAATGACGTCACTCTGTTGCAAGCAGACGTGTTCAACTCCACTCCGCTTCTGCAACACCTCTCATTGAATGGTAAGACCTAACACAAATGAGGTAAACTCTATGTTATTTGAACGTGGGTTGCCTCGCTTGTGCTATTGTTGATCGATATGGTATACAAACGAGATGTTTTGTGAGATATCGCAATTAATATAACGAATTATCTTAATTAAATATTTGTAAATACACAAACATGTTTATTTTTGTGGGGAAAAAACTTTTAGTTTTTGTTTTTTTAAATTAAACACACAGTTTCACGAGGTTGACTTTATTTAGAAATAATTGCTTCTAAATAAAGTCAACCTCGTGAAACTGTGTTCAATTTTAAAGTTTATTTATGTTTATTTATGTGTTTAACAAAATTAAATAGATGAAAGTTCACAAGCAAGATAAACAACATCAAACAACACTTACCAATACAAATTATTTTTCAAAGGTAGACCACATATCAAATGAACTGACGTAGCACATGTGAAGTAAGCTCTACGTTATTTGAATGTGAGTTACCTCACTTGTGCTATTGTAAGCTCTACGTTATTTGATGTGAGTTACCTTACTTGTGCTGCTATCATTGAGAGATTGTAACAAGGCAATTCAATGCTGAACTTTTTCAGATAATCCGCTTCATTGTGATTGTCAAATTTCGTGGTTCAGAAACTGGTTGACCGACAATCTCAATTTGACGAAAGAAGAAAGAAAAGAAATCAAATGCGAGACTCCGCCATCTTTGGAAAATGCGCCATTGGTAGTTTTTTTAATTCAATTAATTTTTATTTCAATTCAATTATTTTTTATTTCAATTTAGTAAACATTTTAATTTCAATTTAATAACTGCTTTTATTTTTTATTTATTAGTTCAGTTTATTTTCATTTCAATTTAGTAAATTTATTACTAAATTATTTATTAACTTATATATTAAATTGTTTATTCGGCTAATCATTACTGTTAATTGAACTAATTAAACATTTATTACATATTAAATAATTCATTATGGCTTTACAACACAGATCGTAGATTCTATTGATAGGCCTTTTTGAAGCTTTTTGGCCGTCATCTTTGTTTGATGTTAAAGTAAAAAGATTGTTGCCGAAGTCGAAAGAAAAATATTTAGACAAAATATTGTTGAGTGTTATTGAGCCAAAATGTAAATGAAAATCATTTGGACTATCTTAACAAGTTTAGATGTTCAAAATAACTCTAAACAATCAATATAATTAAATGATGTTCCTTCTCAAAACTATTTTCTTTGTAAGCTTTAGATAAATATATTTGTTATTCAAAATATTTTTCATATTTCACCAATGAACTTAACGGTGTGGTTTATCATGAACTTAAGAATTTGGTTTATCATGAACTTAAGAGTATGGTTTATCATGAACTTAAGAGTATGGTTTATCATGAACTTAAGAGTATGGTTTATCATGAACTTAAGAGTACGGTTTATCATGAACTTAAGAGTATGGTTTATCATGAACTTAAGAATATGGTTTATCATGAACTTAAAAGTATGGTTTATCATGTGATGAATTGTTGACCTAATAACCGCCAAGACTGAAGAACGAAATATTAGAAAATAAAAATCTCAATTTCAGGCGGACCTGAAACCTGAGGAATTGAAGTGCTCGGACGACGCCTCCTACGCAGACTTCCACGACTACTACCACGACTACTACCACGACGACTGTCGCAGCCACTCCGTCGTCAGGGTTTCGGAGGCTGAAGTGTCGCTGTTGTCCGCCAGGTGGAAGGAGCCGGGGTTGGAGTTGGTGTGGAAGATCGAGGAGGACGCGCTGCCTTACTCCTGCGAGGCAGTCTTCATCTACCAACAGATCCCCAACGCTCCCGAAGGATACCATCAAATCCTAACGCAAAAGGTCGACGCGAATTGCTCCTCCGAAACAGCCAAGGACCCTCATCACGTTCAGATGGTGATTCCCGCCAAAAATCTGATCCCCGGGGACGTTTACAGGTATTGTTTGCTGCTTCTGGAAAAGGGAAAGTGCGACATGGAAGGATTCTTTCCTGGATGCTCCGAACCTTTGCGCCTCACAATGCCGCCGAACAATTTCTCGATGGTGACCTACCACTCGGAAATCACAAGTCTCACCTCGGGAAGTGTTTCCGCCACGTTGGTCGTTCACACCAGAGTTCAAAGCAACTTCCAGCCATGCACCTACACCATCATCGTCATCACAGGAACACACGTCGTCGCTTCACGGCAGCTGAATTGCTCAGATGCACGACACGAGTTCCCATCTCTGGTTCAAAATGCTCAATACATCACATGTGTCGAGCCGGATCTGCCAAATGGGGTGTCACGTGATTTACAAAGGTTGGAAGCCAACCTAACACACGTTTCAAACGTGACGTCATTCCTCAAGTCCACATTTTCGATATGCACCAACCCAGTTCTGTTAGAAGAGAGAGCGAAAACGTGGCTGTCCGGCCCGTGGGTGATCCTCCTGTTCACCGTACCGGGTCTGGTGCTCCTCATCACGTTGTATGTGGTAGGAAGGAGAGTGTGGAAGGGCGGCGGAATCCCTTGGAAATGGGATCCCAGAGCCGACAAGTCCGCAAAATATTTCCTCTACACCGGTGAGACCAACACTCCTTCCATCAGCCTAGATCCGCTGCCTGACGATTACACACAAAGTACAACTCGAGTGTAGCATCTGGTGCAAAAGTACTTTTAGTATTAAAGTACTTTTCGTTTATGTTCAATTGGTATAATAGTACTTTTATTTTAAATAAATTTGGTATAAAAATACCTTCCGTTCAAAATCATTTGGTATAAAAGTACCTTTCTTTCGAATAAACTTGGTACAAAAGTACTTTTACTTAACTGTGTTTAATACGAAATTACTTTTCATTTAATACGTCTGGTAAAACAGATTTGCCATTGAAGTTACAGTCACTTTAGGTTAGTTTTAATAATAAGAAATCTAGTCATTTAATTTCCGCCATTATCTTAGTTTTAGAAAAGTTATTGAATTACCATTACGTTTTAATTCAATCAGAAAGTTGTTTTTGTTGCAAAGCAGTGTGCCTAAAACTACAAATAATTTAGAGCTTTAATTTTCTACCAAACTAATAAAATTTGATGTAAATAAATATATAATGTATAAAGTTAACAATCAAATTGCTTTATTTTAATTAAATTTATAACTCGTATTTCAAATAAATTTTATAACTCGTACTTTAATTAAATTTTATAAATCGTATTTTAATTAAATTTTATAAATCGTATTTTAAATAAATTTTGTTACTCATACTTTAATTAAATTTTATAACTCGTATTTTAAATAAATTTCATTATTCATATTTCAATTAAGTTTTATAAAGCGTACTTTAAATAAATTTTATAAATCATATTACTCATATTTTAATTAAATTTTATAAATCGTATTTTAAATAAATTTTATTACTAATATTTTAATTTAGTTTTATAAATCGTATTTTAAATAAATTTTGTTACTCATATCTTAATTAATTTTTATAATTCGTATTTTAAATAAATTTCATTATTCATATTTCAATTAAGTTTTATAACTCGTATTTTAAATAAATTTAATTATTCATACTTCAATTAAGTTTTATAACTCCTACTTTAAATAAATTTTGTAACTCATTTTTTAATTAGATTTTATAAATTGTATTTTAAATAAATTGTATTACTCATATTTTAATTACATTTTATAAATCGTATTTTAATTAAATTTTATAAATCGTATTTTAAATGAATTTTATTATTCATATTTTAATTAAATTTTACAAATCGTATTTTAATTAAATTTAATTATTCATATTTTAACTAAATTTTATAAACCGTTTTTAAAACAAATTTTATTATTCATATTATAAATATTTTTTATCACTCATAATTTAAATAAATTTTATTAGGCTACTGATATTTTAAATGTTTATTATCTATATTTTAATTTGCAATGTTTGTCAAATAGGCCTAATTATGTTTAGAAATTATATTTAAAATATGTTTTTAAGTTCAAATTTTATGTTTTTTGTTTAATTTTATATTTACTTTAATTTAAGATTTAATTTTGTGGTATACATAGATTTTTTTATAAATTGACCAGTTGAATATTTTACAAAAGTATAAAATAAAAGCTTTAGTATACAAAATTTAATCATTTATTTTTTACTTACAAAAATGCAAAATAAATTAAATTAATTTTTGGAAATAAAATTTTATGTAAAAAAAAATAATAAAAAAAGTTTCGAAAATTAAAATTAAATTAAAAAAAAATTGGCGCCAAATTAAATATTTTTGGCGCCAAATTATTTTTTTGTGCAGTCATTGAAAACAAAATTTTAGTTTTTGAAATTCTTGAAAATTTAAAAAACTTTTAATATTTTATTTTATTTTTTAATTAAAGAAAAAAATAAAATCAAACATTATAAAATTGAAAATATTACCTCATTGAAAAAATATTTTTTATTAACATTAACTAATTTTAAGGATTTTGTTTTAAGCTTTTTATTGTTTTAGAATAATCTAATCAATAAGTTGGTGCTATATTAAAACTTTAAAACATTAAAACTTTAGAATATTAAAAGTTTAAAATATTAAAAGTTTAAGATACTAAAACTTTAGAATATTAAAAGTTTAAAATATTAAAAGTTTAAGATACTAAAACTTTAGAATATTAAAACTTTAAAATATAAAAAGTTTAACATATTAAAAAAGTTTAAAATATTATAAATATTAGAAAGTTTAACATATTAAATAGTTTAAAATATTGAAAAGTTTAAAATAATAAAAATTTTAAGATATTATAAATATTAGAAAGAATAAAATATTAGAAAGTTTAAAATATTGAAAAGTTTAAAATTTTAAAAAGATTAAAATATTAGAAGGTTTAAGATATTAAAAAGTTTAAGATATTATAAATATTAGAAAGATTAAAATATTAGAAAGTTTAAAATATTAAAAAGTTTAATATATTGAAAAGTTTAAAATATTAAAAAACTTTAAATATTAAAAAGTTTAAAATATTAAAAAGTTTAAAATATTAGTTATAGAGTTGTTTTCATTTAAAGTTTTCGTCAAAAATTAAGTCAAAATTCATTTTATATTCAACAGTCGAATATTTTTAAAAAATAATTTTTTTAGTTAAATCATTTTAAAGTAGACAAAAAAATTGTTTTTAAGATATGTTTAGAGTATATTTTTCAAATTTTAATATCTTTAAGTTAATTATTAAAAAAAATATAATTACGATAGTTCCAATCTAAACAATATATATATTTAGCAGCATAGATTATATATAACTTTCAACATTTTTAAACATTAAAATATAACTTAATAGATGAAAATAAATTATCTTGAAGTTCAACAAAACAAAAGAATATATTTATACATTTCATACAAAGTGCCATAAAATGTAAATAATAAAACTTGAATGTAAATATTTAAAAATATATAATTTAATAAAAAATGTTTTATTGAACCTCCTTATAATAATTATAATGATTGAAATTACATTTTGGAGGTGTGTATATTAGTGGAAAAACCCGCCTGGTATGGAACAATATTTGGAAATTGTATCACATTGTAGCAATGTGATAGTATTTTGATTGAATCACAAAAAAGTTGATTGAATTAACAAAGGTTAGTCAACTTGATGGTGTCAATTTTGACTAGCTTAGGCATACAAGCTAGTCAAATATTTATAGCGCAATAAAAAATATGCATACCTGTTAAGTATGAAAATAATAGAAATGTAATGTTTCAACAACGTTGCAAGGAAGTATCTACGTAAATCTATATGCCATAATGGATTGATCTAAATTTGTTGTGAACCTTAAATTGTTTAAAAAAACGGATTTTTTTTATTTTTCTAAATTAAGATATAAAAATGTTTGAAAAGATGAAGCAAATTACAATCATTTGAAAGCAAACTAAAACAAATTAAAGTAATGAAGCTTTGACTCAAAACTATGTTTTAATTAGTCTAACTTTCAGTAAAACCTTTTCATAATAATAATAATAATAATAAGCATATCTTTTATATAGCGTTATCAGGATATCAAGATTACTCTAAGGCTAAAAGAGACAAAAAATAAGCTAACAGTAAAACCAAAAGGTCGAGTTCAGTATTTTAAAAAAATAAGAATATTGAAAAATCAAATAGTTGAGGGAAAATAATAGTTAAAAACATTAAGCGAATATTTTTGTCTTAAGTTTCCTTTTAACCCCTAACGCCTGTAGGGACAAACTAGTGACGATGGTAGGGTTATTTTCAATGTAATCTTCATCAGATTGTAGACCTTGGGGTAATTATAATTCAGGCGTTAAAGGGTTATACACATTACATCCTCAGGAAGGGAGTTCCACACAATTGATGCAGCAAAAATAAACGCCCTTCCACCTAGTGCATTACTATGAGATCTTAAACACCTATAACCAATAGAAAACAAGTTGCTACCATATAAACAAAATAGCACCTCAAATCCATGGACCTTTGTAGGTGGTCCATATGGACCACTAGTGGTTCTGTGGACCACCTGTTAAGAACCCCTGATGTAGCAGGATTTAGAAGTCAAGGTATCGATAGTCACCTATTCAAAGTTACTTTTTCAATTTGCTCCTACATTAAAACTGTTCTGAATTTTTTGACAAAAAATTTAATTTCTATAGTATGTAACAATTATTGATTGTTGTTGTTGACTCCATCACGATCATGACACAGAGGACGGAGACTTCACTTCGGAAGATCTGGTCACCAACACAGCAGGTCCGACCATTAGGCATTAGAGAAACAGCTCCGCTGCTGTCACTGGTCGCCCTGACATTGATCTTGCATGACGAAACTGTATCAGATACCTCTAATGCCCAAAAAGTTGCCTCTGCTAGCACAAATTAGGATATGAAAAGATTGTATGTAAATGTACTTGATAGTGCACTGCAGAATGGGTAGTCCTTGCTGATATAATTCTGTAGGCATTTAAGTGAAGGAAATTTTCAAATACTGCCCTCAGCTGTCAGGGTTTGCTCTTCAAATGAAAACTATATATAGATGGTTGAGGGCAGTATTTCAAAATATCCTTCACATAAATTCCTGCAAAATCATAAGCTAGTGCTCACCAGATAGTTATTTATCACTGTGTTGATATGTTTATGCCTGGGTAGAGTTCATATCAATCTAGTTAGGTTTACTCGAGCTACTAAGCCTGACACATGGCGTACATAATTACAACACGTTCAGAAATTCTATTTAATGAAAATATGAAAGATAAAATAAAGTAAGAAAGAAAATTTAATTCGTGTCTTTCTATGGTTACGGTCAGATGCAGCTACGGATGCGAATGTTTCTAGTCGTGCAGCTTTATAGATTTTGCAGATGTAACGCATCCGTGAATCATTTACTGTGTGGTACGAACTTTATCAGTGACGATGTTTTTGTATGACACATGCGATCATTCCAAGGTTAAAAATTTATTTATAATTATTTTATTCCAAAATAAATTTCTAATTATGTGAAATATATATTTATTTCTTATAAAATACAAACTTAAATACGATCAAAAACAAACATACCCCAGTGGGCAACCAACGTTGTTTCAACCATTGCTTGAGAGTTGAAATGAGGTTTGTTAAGCAACAAACCCATTATAAACGTTATTAAAACGTTGCA
>JARUHE010304684.1:0-12538 GCA_031471125.1 Archaeomysis grebnitzkii | reverse complement strand
ATTTTAAAAATCAAACGCTAGAAAGGCTTCTCAAACCCATATGTCAAGCTTAACTCTGCCTGGAGGAAGAACTATACATTGGCTCTATATCCTTGAGGTAAGCGCCACTTTTTGTGGGTAGTGGTATTAAGGTTAATGTGTGTAGCGAGCCAGAGACCTGTTACATTTAATTAGATCCCCTATATAAAAGTCCTAAATATTATCATTGTGATCATACTTGAATTTTTCAAACAATAAAGCATTCCTCTAAGCTTCTTAAGCTTCTAGGTCGTAGTGTCTGTCTCTGTCTACCATCTGTTTATGTACCAAGCATAGATTAGCTTACTATACAAAATTTTACCAATAATTCTTTATGAATATCAAATATACAAGATTATATTTTATGAAAAAAACAGATTTGCACTAATGTAATTTCATGGAAGTTTTTTTTTTAAATAAATTAAATTAAGGGGTTTTGCTTAACACATGTGAATGAACAAAGCGATCTTGAACACAAACAATAATGTTCAAAAACTGTGATATGCCTGTAAAAAGTAACGATCGCTCTAAAAATTTTTGACGTAAAATAATTTTTATTCTAAAACTAATTTGGACTGAAAACATTGTTGGTCTTAAAAATATTAGGTTTCGAAAAAGTTGGCGTAAGAAGTGAAGATTGAATATGGCTGAATAGCAAACTCTTTCCCTAGACTCGAAATTCACAATAACCTTATATGCTTATGATAGTCTCCTTCAAATTGCATTCGCCTTTATCAAAAAATGTTACCAACAGCATACATTTTTATTATAGAAAAATTAGGGAGAAATGTTTGTGGTGTATAGAACCATTTCTTAATGGTTGTGATTGTGCTAGCAATTTACTACCAATATTGATAGCTACTGGTAACTTCAGCTAGCATACAAATTTCAGTGGCGCAGCCAAGTTTATTTCATTGAACAAATATGGCATTAGTCAAGAATCTTTTAAAACAATTCTCTTCATTTTTAGTGTTCCAAACAGACTGCATGATTTAATGATAATAGATACTATTGTCATACAACATGGGAATTATTCAATGAATAATATTGAGCGTTTCACATTTTTATTTAGACCAATTAAGAGAGGTTTACTCAGAGGGTAATCAGGCGAACAATTTTGTTCTTTCTAGCAACCATGGTATGTTTAGCATGCATGGATTAAAGGCATTTCTCCACGATCAACCACTCATGAATGAAATGGCAAAGACAAAAATGATATAAGCATATCCTTAAAAACGTTTCAAAAATATATTAGGAAAATGTTTAAAACTGTTGATATAATTAATTAATTTTTTTAATAAGGTTTGGAAAAAACATTAAGATATTATAAAATTATTGATAAAATCATAATAAAAACTAAAAAACATTTAAAAAAAATAAAAATATTATTCTAAATATGTTTTAAAAAACTTTATAAAACTATATAAACAAACATTGAAAGTTTTTTATATAATTTTGAATGTAGTTCAAGTTTTACTAATAGTTTTGACTTTTAAATGTTTTTTCATACCTTATTAAAACAAATTATTATAGCAACAATTTTAAACATTTTCTTTTAACATTTTTATATTTTCATTACATGATGTGATGCTATACATGTTCTAAAACATGTAACAAAATATTCTTATAATATAATTAAATCCATGATATTGTATTCCATAGACGTTAATAATCACATATTGAAAATTTTATTGAAAAACGTCCAAAACCAACAAAGTTATTAAGAAATATAGTCTATTAGTATAGTTTACTCCATAGAAGCTAATGTCATTGAGCCGTTCCCGAGTGATGTAATGCTACGTCAAATTTGCACATATTGGGTTCGTATGCATCAACCTGGTATTATTAAGTCATATATATATATACGGTCATCATAACTAGCAAAGTGATGAGTTAGCAATTTCATGCACGAAACTTTAGTTTCTTATCAACACTTATATTTAAACAAAAAAAATGTTTAAATATAATTTGTATTTAATGTTGATGGTTACAGCTTTTTTGAAATGTTTAAGTAAAATGTAAACATTAAATGTGTATAGTTGATATTTAACTATAACAAAACTTCTATAGATCCTTAAATTTACAATATTGTTAACACTTTTTATTTAATTTTATCAAGTGAAACATTTGTTTATTGTTTTTTTTGGCTAGTAAGTGATTTTTTGAAATGATGGAATCAAATTCGAATCCTAAATGTTTATAGCTAATTATAAAAAACTATAAGAAATCTCAAACTCTAGTGTTTTACATATTTTACTTACTATTTAATTACAATAAAAAACTCTTACCAGTTGTGAATAGTTTAAATGGGAAGAGATTTCTTGAAACAATTTAACAAAGTGTAATTCTTAAATGTGTTTAATTGTTTGTTAAATTATATAGAAGTGTATAATTAAGCAAAGGAAATATGGATTAAAATATCCCCGATATTTTTACATTGGATAAAGTATCATATAGAAGTGTACAGTTAAGCGAAGAAAATGTAGATTAAAATATCCCCGGTCATTTTACATTGCAAAAAGTGTTTACAAAAAATATGCGACAGTACAATGCACTGTTTTTCTTTGCTTGCGATTCAAAAAAATAACTCACAGCTACAATTAATAATTTGGTGTTATTATTATTACTGTAAATTGCTTTACGACTCACATCTATGTTCTAAAAGTACGAACTAAGACATTATGATATTTTAATTAACAGAAATAAGAGCTTGCAAGATGGAAGATGACTAATAATAATATACCGTAACACCAACATATAAGCAACCTATTCTCTTTAATTTATTTAAAATGGGAATTATTTCACTATAATTCTAATGTTTAACATTTTAAATGTAATTATTAGTATTAGCTTTAGTCATGTTTTGTACAAAGAGTTACAAGCTTGATGATTTCAAAATAATTTCAAAACAATCATCTAGCTTTAAAATTAAAATAAACTAATTAAGGCCTTTCTAAAATTAAAATGATTCTCTTCAATAAATCCAAGAACCAAAAAAAAATGAAACCTAAACAAAACAAAATCACAAATGAGTTTATTTAAGAGGGCGTGGCTTGTGTTGCCATAGCAACCCTGACGTGAGACATTTTGTCATTTCTTTCATTTAAATAATTATCATTTTTTGGCACATGATAAGAAACATTTTCTAAATTGATTAAAACCATCGGCTAATCAAAGTTTTCCTCCGATTTATTTAATTTAGATTTAGTTAATTGGTTTTCCAATTAAAGTTTTGTAATCATGGGCTTTTAATTGTAACATGATTATTACTGATATTCGGATTTCTTATGGATGTTAATAACATCAGCCATTGTATTACCTTGATAAACAGTTGTGTAATTTTATTAAATAGTTTTTTTTTATAAATAACAATAGTAAGAAACCAAATACAATGTTATTATTGTTGTTAAATTATTAAAATTCTGTCAAAATCAATAACTCAAAACCTTATTAATTTATAATTGAAACTTATACGAACAGTGAACCTAAAACCATTGACACATAATAAATAAAAACAAAAATTAAAAAAAATATTTGTAATATATAAAACATAGTTATTTGATAGCATAGTACTGAATGTATTTCATTTTTTAGTTAATTTGTTTAAATAATACTCCCTCCGTTCCGAAATAGTTGTTCCATAGCCAGAAATCTTATGTGGAATCTTCTAATTCTTAGTCAAATTGTTTGCCGTTTACATTAATAGGTTAGCATTGGTAGAATAATTTGAAACGCAAATTATATCACTTTTTCACCACATTGAAATTGCATTTTTTTTCAGACCACCCGCTGGCAAGAGATTATGATTGGAGAAGTGAAGCCAATTAGTAGAAATGTTAAACAAAGCTGCAAGAAGCACGAATTGATAATATATAATTAACGTAGTGCTGTGTTGCAAGCACTGCTGGACATTGGTCATTTGTTCGCAGAGAGGTAGGAAAGCGTAACAGTAGAAACCGACCTGCCGGAACATTGGTTACCAAATGCATAAACTTGGTAACCAAGGAGGACTATCGCAAAATTATAGTGGAAAAGTTCTGGTTTCTATTCGGGAGAAATGGTCTGTTTCATTTGCTCGCAAACTTAACGAGATACAGCAGGACAATACTTGTCCCTATATTTGGTCAAACGATCCGGCATTAAACGTAGTAGGTGCAGAACGTCTAGGTTTTCAAATTGAATTAGTTTGCCAGTCTCCAAATATTCCTGATCTCAATGTCCTTTATGTGGGTTGTTTTAATGCAATTCAATCAATTCAGCACCAGCAAGCTCCGAATAATGTTGACCAGCTCATGGAAGCAATGGAAGAAAGCTTTAATAAACTTCAGAGGTCGGACCTTAACAATACTTTTTTAGGTTTGCAGTTAGCAATGGAACAAGTTATTTTATTTGACGTTGGCGATAACAACTATAAACTCCGGCACATGTCTAAAGAAAAGCTTGAAAGAGAAAGAAAACTTGAAGTATCCATTTCTATTTCTGACGAGTTGCAAAAAACTGTTTTTGCTAAAGTAAACCTTCCCCAGTTATTTTTGTAATAAATTTAACTGTTTATGTATATCAGTTTCGAAATATTTCATACTTATTTATATGACAATTAACTAATATTACTCATTTACTATTATTTTTGGTGTTTTTTATCTACTGGAACAACATGAAAATTGTTTTGGTACAACTATTTCGGAACGGAGGGAGTATCAAATCTGCCCACCTAAAAACTATAATAAGTGAAAACAATGTCGTCTTAGTAAATTTTGGAACCAGCCTCTCATTTAGCGTGAAGTAAATTACTATTGTATCACTACAAGATGCACTAACATGGAATATATTAATACAACATTACTTACCTTAAAAGAAAACACAAAAATGTACCTTGAGTTAATTTAACAACACTTATAAACAGTTATAAAACACATATTAAATACAAGCAACTCAATTTAATAGCAAAATCAAAAGTAAATGAAAAAAAATTATATAATACAAATAAAATAAAAAAAATAGTTTCAATGCAACCAAAAGTTAATATAACAATTACGTCTATGAGAGTGAGTCTTCAAATTATTTGTTTATTGGGTTGTTCAATTAAAGATTTGTTTTGCCAATGTAGTCTGGAGAGCAAAGTTTTAAAATATAAAGTGTAGAATGTGAGAGAATGTATTCCCATGTATGCCCTTGAAACTTAAACTGAAATAATCTTATATGTTTTTGTATTTATGATTAAATAATGTACAAAATGTTCTAAGCTTAGAGTTTTATTGATTAACAAGAATTCCAATATACATATAGTTTGATTAGCTACAATAATGGTATCTTCCTGGATACAAATAAATTAATTTCTTATGTGGTACGTATTAATCTATAAAACACTACTTTGTAAAGTATTTTAGTGTTAAAATTTGTTTCATAAAATTGTAACTTTTCAACCAACGTAATAATTGACTTGAAACTGAAAGTTGCAATCTTAGTTTTTAAAATGACCAGACTAAAGTAATATATATATATATTAAATTAATATATTTTTGATTAAAAGTTTTATATATATGAATTATAACATATTGTTTAAGGGTTACAAAGTACCGTAAGCTATAATCAGGTACATGATATGTAGTAATTTTCTATCAAATAAGTATCACTGACAATTTTTAGAAATATATTTTATGTTCATAAAATTATGTATTACAAAATGTTTTACCTGCGAACCATTTATTCTGAAAAATTAAAAAATTACTGCTTTTTTGCAAAACAAAAATTTAAGTTGTGTACAAGTTTTGTAAAATTAATTTGGAAAAATTTTAACAGTTTAAATAAACAAATTCTGTGTTATTTGAATGGGATCTACCTCACTTGTACTATTGTCGATCCACATCACATCAAAAAAATGTACAAGAACATGTATTTATTGAAGGCATAAAAATGCTTAAAGAATAAACATGTTGAATGGGTAAGACTAAGCGATTTGTTTGTCTTAAAGATGATCAAGCTGACACAATTGAACATTGAATGGAGTTGTGAAGGTTTCAATCATTAGCACTGTTAAAAATCACAATTTTCTTGCAAGCAAAAGTATTTATCCGTTGAAATAACGAACACAAACTGTTACTGAATGCCTATATTAATCAATGAAAGTGATGTATTGTTTTCTAGTAAATAAATGAATATAGTAATGCACAACACAATCTTAAAAATATAATGTTATGATATGTATGTATCACAAGTGTTTATCATAAAACTCCGCTATTATAATGGAACATTGTAAAACTTTGATTGAAGCAACTAAGTTTTTCAACTGTAAGCCATACCAATGATGATCAATTATCAAAAGACACACCTCCTATAAATACTAACATCAAAAAGTATGTTATTTCAAAAGTTAAAATTACCGCACTGACTTGATGAATGCAATCTAAGAATAGTAATGTTAGTTCAACTATTTTTTGCTATAAAATAATAAAATTATATTATATTATAATGATAATTTACACTTATCGTAAATTAGTTTCTATTATGATTACAGTAGCCTACTAAATAATTTATATTTTTAAATTTAGTTATGTGTTATTTTTAATTTTTCTAATCTATTAATTTACTGATCAGTTTGAAATTCATGGAAATTCAATTTAATCAACTCTAAGAACGACGAAAAACATAATTTTTGAGTTGTTCATAACAAAAGAAATTCCATAAACATGAACTAATTATGAACAAAAACCGTTAACACAAACAAATCAATTATAGACTCTACCCTAAAACATATTCAGCAATAAAAGTTTCAAGAAATTATGAATAAGACAAATCTTAAAAAGTTTATTAACAAAAATGTCTAATTTTAAGTTGATTTAATTGATATTTCAAATTAATCGACTAACATATTTTCATGCTTACGCCAATCAATGAATGATAAACTGCTTTGGCTGCAACTATAAATAAGCACGAACGAAAACTTCTATTTTTAGTTCTATTATTATTCGTATCTTATTATTATTATTATCATTTTTATTGTTATTATCATTATTACCATTACCATTTTTATTATTGTTATTTCTAATCATTTCAAATTTTTGGGTGGAAGACGTGGTGTTGTATTGCTTATACTAGTCATAGCTGCTTCACATTTTAATGTATTTTTATTTCATTTCTTCTGACCTACCCTTTGTAAATTTTGTTTATGATAAATGTATCTAAATAAATTTAAATATTTTAAATCAATTTTTGGTAGATTTACAAACAAACACATTTTCTTAGAAAAGTATGTTTTCTATCATGTAAATAAACTATTCAAAGTTAGTATAGTTCTCTATCTAGACTCAAGATGAAAAATGATTTGTCACAACTTATCATAGAAAAAAATAACAAGGTAAAATTATTTCATTTTATAATATTTAGTTACTACATAATTTAATTTAAATTTAAAGTCGCGATCTGCTCATTTAAAACAAAAGGTCATAACAAAATTAATTGTGAATGCTATTTCAGGAGGTTTCAGTCCAAATACTGTTAAAACAAATTATTCTATGATTTTTTATGTTTTTCCTAACACATTTCATACTTCTTAACAAAACATCTACAATAGTTTTTTTATTGTAGGTTTAGTTTATATAATTAAGTGTATCTGAAAAAATAATTAATCTATTGAATAATAGATTAATTACAGAAGTAAATTAGAAAAAGTCAATACAAACAAATAAGTTCATGTGTTATGCCATACTATGAACAAGCGACCGTGGTTGCTTAACAATTTATCGTTAGTATGTTTTAATTGTATTTTTATGTTGTGTAAATATTATTTTTCTTTAATTAATATTGTTTAACTATTTAATTATTAATGCTTGGTTAACTCTTTTCTGATTTTTAGTGTCTAAAAAATGATAGGGCAGGTGCAACCAGAACATTACTTTGTTTTGAAGATGATTCAACATATAGATAGCTCATTTTTGAAAACTTACTATTTCCTTCAAATTATTTTGTATATGAAATTGACAAACTATATGAGCTAAACAAAATAACATGTTGTATTAATGGATTTAAAAATAACACAAAAAATTGCAACACTACTATTATGTATACAAATAAACCGAGCTTAGATAAAACATCCGAATTAATATATTGTTTGGAAGTTCGGTTCAATCCAAAACTAGAACCATTGTGATAAAATTACGTATTTAATTAAAAAATATGTAATTGCAGAATCCACCAAACATATGTTCATAGAAACCGAATTAATGATTAAAAGCTTAAGAAAACTTCGTTGCAATTTGAATCGCGTTTCTAAATTATTTTAATTGCCATTTGATAAAAAACAATTAACTTCATTTTGTTAAATTACATTTAATTCTTCTAATTATTATCGTTTATCCAAATGAAAAAAAATGTTCACAGTTGATGAGTTTACATTAAAAAGGTTCTTTGGATGATTAATTTATTTTGTTTAAGTTGATTCATTTTCGAGATTTTAATCATCATTAAGGCTAAGCAAATAATTCAACCTTTTAAATTAGAGACTTTGTCTCTTTTTTTTCTTTTTTTTTCTTGTTATTTATTTCTTAACACAAGTGTACATCAGTGTATCAGTGATGAGGTTTTATTGTTAAAATAAAGATTATTTTCAGTATTATTTAAATATTTTTGGATTTTTATGACATTAATTTATTAAACATTAACATGTGTTAATCATAAAATATTGTACATATTTCATAAATCAAAACTAACAATTGGAACTGAATTCATTTAAATTATATTATAAATAAGTATTTCATTTAAATGTAAATATTTATATTTTAATGTTTAGCAAACAATATTTATGCAACTACTCTGGCAAAAATATGAATTAAAACCAGTATATGTATTAAAAATTAAGCTTAAACAATTTATATACAAAAAAACATATTTTTATAAAAACTATATATAAATTTTGTATCTAATAAAACTTTTATAAGTTAAATATATTTTAAAAGAGTTATTATGTATGAGTTGAAACTAACATTGGTTTTTGAAGGTATGCTGTATATAGAGTACATAGCTTGCTTATGAGAAAGTTTTGATAGTTTTGGATAATTTTTAATTCATTTTCTTTATCCTAATATAAAAAAACACAAATAAAATAAACGAACATCTATTGGCTGAACAATTGCATGAACAACAAATTTAATGATACAAGTTTTATATAACAAAACTGGGCCATTTTCGTCAAACATTTGGTTTGTAAGATCGAGTTTTTTTTAGTCTTTAGAACACTAAACATTTTTTATAACTAAACGAACTAAAATATTAAACAAATGTGAAATAAATTAACATATACACAATTAGAAAATTCAAATGAAAACAAATTGTACATTGTTTACTTATGTAAGTATTAACTAGATTAGTGTTTTTCCTAGATAAAATCAATAGAAAATGTATACCTTATGAATAGTTAAGAAATTATGTACAAATATTTTTATCTATATATACACAGAACTAGTTATTATAAATTGTTTCTCGAAGGTAACTTTATTTATATTGTGCTGAAAAATGCACATGCTTCAATAACTCGCATTGTTTCAAAATAAACTAGAAATGTTTGATTTTACATTTTACATTAATTGAAATACAAAAGAAATGTTCTCACTTTCTTATATTTATTCGAAATATATGAAACCTGCAATAAACAAAACAATTTTCTTAAAAGAACAGTTTATTAAAAAAAAGTTTGACTCATAATTCAAAATTCGACATTTTGAAATTAAGAAAATTTATGATATTCCTGATCACTTTGATATAACAGTCAACAACCAACTACAACTTAGTCAAATCGAAATAATTTCCGATTAAACATCGCGAATCATCGGCTTTTGTTTCGATATTGAGATAAAGGACAATTAAACGGATGTTACAATTACCGAACTATAGACAATTAAACGGATGTTACAATTACCGAACGTATAGACATTGCCAAGTCGCGTCGTCTAAAACAATACCATCCATAGACGGTTTTGACAGCGACTCTAGATTTGGTTTAGTTGTGCGGCCATTTCAAGAGTAAAACATATGGAAGCCTCGAGTTTAATTGCAACTCAATTGTATGGCAGTTGTTGAAGTGTTGATCGGCGGAAACTTTCTTGAGTTCATAGGATTATTCAATTTTTTTGTTTCGATTCGACTTTGGATGTTTTTGCATTTAATGTTGTTTTGCGGATTAGATATTTGCTGTATAATGTACAAGTACTAATTTTTATAAAAACAATTTTGAAAATTAATCTAATTTAGTCATAGTTAGAATTAATTTGAAAATCTTCTATTATGTGTACACAACATATATGTTATGATTATAAATTAAAACATGAAAAGTTCCTTTGTTTAATTTCTATTTGTTCATCTAAAAAATATTTTTAATTACTTTTCTTCTGATCTTTTCTTTGTAGAAAACTTTTGTTTCACTTTGACATAAAATGTCACACGTGTAACGAATGTTACAACATAAAATGTGTTTTTGCGCTGCTTAACAAAAGTCAGAATTAAGAAACATTCAACTTTTATTAGATTGATAAGAAAGTAAAAACTTTTAAGAAGAGTGAATAATAGTTTACACATTGGTTTAAGCAAAAATAATATGATAAGTAGTGCATACATTTGTAACAAAATCATTACAAAAACGACACTATTAATATAAGTGATTGATTAATTATTATAGTTTAAAATGTTGATACATATTTGGAGGTGTATTCAAAATACAATTTTATAATTGAAACACACTGTTTTTTTGTATAACCTCTTTTGCCTCACCACAGGTTTAATGATAAATTCTTCATAACTCATATCCTTGATCATCACTCCATCAACAATAAAGACAAGAATAATTTTGCCACTTGAAGATATTCCAGCCCAGACCATCATCAATGAAGATTTTTGCATGAACCCAGTCAGAAATTTTCATCGCATCGATCAAGGTGTGAAGAGCGGTTAAAAGCAAAAATTTAAATTGCTTTATAACGTTTACAAGAGTTTATGGAGCGAACGTTATCGACAGTCAGTGGAATGACAAAAAACTCGTTATTTTTTTGATGACGTCTTAAAATCGCTCAAGTTAGTTTTTAAAGCGATAGCACATCATTGACTCGCCATTAGGGCAATGTTGAACGGTCATTGATACTCAATAAACTTACGCCGCCCAACCATCATCAACACTCGATTATTGCAGTGTCAAAACCATAAGGGAACAAAATGAAACTCCTCTTAAAATTATTAAGAATGTTTAATGTTGTTGCTATTCAAATTAAACCGCCTTCAACATTACTGTATTTTCAGAAATGTGCTGTAACAACATTAATCGCCCCTGAAAATTATTAATGCCGATTAATGTTGTTTTTATATCCGTTGAATCGCTTGTAGTATTTTTTGTAGTTTCTGAAGTGTTCTAAAACAACACTATACGCCTTTGAAGGAGTTCCCATTCTTCTAAGCGCCTTTATACGCCTCAAACCGCCTAAACACAATCAAAAAACGCTTCCAAAGCGAGGACAATTTCTGACTGGGGAGGTTGTGAATGATACCCAATTGCAAATGATGTAATTGCAGCACTGTTAAGAAGTTTAAGTTCACGCCCATCATACTTTTATAATCTTGTATAACTAACAACAATGATAATGCTAAATATAAAAATGGTATTTTGATTTAAAAGGATTTCTAGCACTTAATTTAAAAATTAAAAACGATTTAACGAGTTCAATATTTTAATTAATTGAACTTTTCATAAATATTTCGGTGTCCACTAACACCCACTTCAGTAGAAAATGTTAGTTAGTAACAAAACTGATTAATGTAGTGTTAGTAAGTAATATAATACATCAACCAACATTATTTCTTCAAACTATGCGCCAAAAAGATGACTAATGAAGTTGAAACACGTTGTATCAATAAAACAAGTTGTATTTGTATGTCAAAAAGTTTATGAAATTTTATGATTCTGAATACAATACTATTTTCTTACAATATTATCATATTAACACCTTTCTTTCATTTGTTTCCAACAAAAGTATATATAGACCTTCAAATAAAAATATTGAATAATCATGTGTTTGATGATAAATTGGCCAAAACTAAAAACTCCTAAGACGTCTATTATTTAAAAAAAACTTCATGGCAAAAAGGCCTTTAGCATTTTATCTTATAATCTCCAGTTCTTTCATTTTTTTAAATAAACTTTTCTCTAAGACTTCAAATAAAAACCTTGGTTAACTATGAACTTCAACTTTCTTATAAAATGTATGTTTTAATCAGTAAATACTGATTTCACAAAACAACTTAGTGACACCAGTGTATAACATTTATTAAGCAAATTTGTATGTAAAATATTTTTTTAATAATTTGAAAAAAGTTGAAAAACTTAGTTACAGTCCTCCACAAATGATCCACCGCTCCAACACCAGTTATTGAAGCTGTTTATTTCAAACAGAGGTTATTAAATATTTCGAAATTTTACACACTTTACCTTTCATATTAAGAAAATATTTCAGAAATTTTAAGCAATTATTAAGAAAGAAAATAG
>JARUHE010304673.1:0-12538 GCA_031471125.1 Archaeomysis grebnitzkii | reverse complement strand
GATCTTAAAATTGAAAGGCCGATATTTTATTCTAAGCAAACATTGCTTAAAAGTCAATAATTAAAAAAAATTATGACGCAACTTTTTGTCATATTTTGAAAGTAACCCCATTATAGAGCTTTGCTACTACGTGCGCGCTCGATAATAACAGAAAAATAGAATAGCGAAAAAACTAAATAACGGAAAAACTATATTAATATTTAAAATCTTTATTTGTATTTGAAATCTTTATTACATTTGAAATCTTTATTATTATTTGAAATTTTTATTATTATTTCAGAGTATTAATATTATTTTGGATTTTTGTGTTTTTTTTTAAAAACTTATACTTTTATTTGAGATCCCTTAATTTTTGTAATTATAATTTGAAATCTTTATTATTGTATCAAATCTTCATTATTATTAAAAGTCTTTATTATTATATGAACTATAATAAAGTATATATATAAATTTACATCATTATTTGAAGTCTGTATTATTATTAGGAAATCCTCATTATTGTTAAAAATTTATACTCTTATTTGAAATCTATATTATTATTTGAAATATTTGTTATTATTTGAAATCTATATTATGATTTTAAATCATATTATTATTTGATTTGTAATCAACATTATTGTTTGAAATCTACATTATTATTAAAAATCTACATTATTATCTAAAATCTATATTATTATTTAAAATATATATTATTATAAAAAATCTATAGTATGATTTGAAATCTAAACTATTATTAAAAATATAATTTTTAATTTAAAATCCAAATTATGACTTAAAAACTAAACTTTAATTTAAAACCTATAATATTATTAAAAATCTAAATTATTATTTAAAATCGATAACATAATTTGAAATCTACATTATGACTTAAATTCTATATTATTATTAAAAATCTACATTATTATTAAACATCTATAATATTATTAAAAGTCTATAATAATATTAATAACATACATTATTATTTAAAATCTATATTATTATTAAAATCTATAATATGATTTGAAATCTTCATTATTATTAAAAATCTAAATTATTATTAAAAATTTACATTATTAAAATATTATTAAAAATCTATAATATTATTAAAAATCTACATTATTATTTAAAATCTATTTTATTATTAAAAATCTGTATGATTTCAAATCTACATTACTATTAAAAATCTAAAACATGATTAAAAACCTAAATTATGATTAAAAATCTAAATTATTATTAACAATCTAAATTATGATTAAAAATCTAAACTATGATTAAAATCTAAATTATGATTAAAAACCTATAACATGATTAAAAATTCTAAATTATGATTAAAAATCTAAATTATGATTAAAAATCTAAATTATGGTTAAAAATCTACATTATTATAATATGATTAAAAATCTACATAATTATTTGAAATATAAATTATGATTGAAAATTTAAATTATGATTAAAAACCTATAACATGATTAAAAATCTAAATTATGATTAAAAATCTAATTTAATATTAAAAATCTAAATTAATATTAAAAATCTAAATTAATATTAAAAATCTAAATTAATATTAAAAATCTAAATTATGATTAAAAATCTAAATTATTATAATATGATTAAAAATCTAAATTATGATTAAAAATCTGCATTATGATTAAACATCTACATTATTATAATATGATTAAAAATCTACATTATTATAATATTATTAAAAATATACATTATTATAATATTATTAAAAATCTACATTATTATAATATGATTAAAAATCTAAATTATGATTAAAAACCTACATTTTAATTAAAAATCTACATTATTATAATATGATTAGAAATCTATAATATGATTAAAATTCTAAATTAAGATTAAAAATCTATATTATTATAATATGATTAAAAATCTATATTATGATTAAAAATATAAATTATGATTAAAAATCTACATTATGATTAAAAATCTACATTATTATAATATGATTAAAAACCTATATAATGATTAAAAATATAAATTATGATTAAAAACCTACATTTTAATTACAAATCTACATTATTATAACATGATTAAAAATCTAAATTATGTTTAAAAATCTAAATTATGATTACAAATCTAAATTATGATTAAAAATCTAAATCATGATTAAAATCTAAGTTATGATTAAAAATCTAAATTATGATTGAAAATCTAAATTATGATTAAAAAGTTTAAATCATGATTACAAAATTTAAATCATGAATAAAAAATCTAAATCATGATTAAAAATCTAAATCATGATTAAAAAATCTAAATCATGAATAAAAATCTAAATCATGATTAAAAAATCTAAATCATGATTAAAAAATCTAAATCATGATTAAAAAATCTAAATCATGATTAAAAATCTAAACTATGATTTAAAAACGTAAACCAATGGAAACTCACGGACAAGAACGCGTGGATGAGGTCGGCCTTCACCGTGGCGAGCGCTTTGTCCTTGACGAGGATTGTGTAAGTCTCGTCTCGCTCGGTACTCATCAACGAGCCGAACCAAGACTTCTTCGTCAGTTCAGGAGACGATTCCGGAGTCAAGTGAACTTCGTCTGAAAGTTTGGACAAATTTAAAATATTTTATTGCAATTATTTTGTTCGTTATTTTATTTTATTTATTTATTTATTTATTCGTTGTTTTATTTTAACATTTAAAACCAATTCCTAATTGGATCGATAATAGCACAAGTGAGGTAACCCACACTCAAATAACATAGAGCTCACCTCACTTGTGCTATTATCGTTCCAATAATGTCGGTGAATTATTTATAAGTAAACAGTATCACTCGTTATTTTATTTCAAAATTCATAAATGTGGAATAAGTTTCATGATTATTGAATTTATAATTTATAATTTATGTTAACCGGGTTAGGTAAACGAATCTATTGTAATTATCGTTAAAAAATATACTAAAACTATGTACCAATTTAATTATATTTTTAGTAGGCTTCAAAACTATTTTGAATATCTTAAGTAATAATATTAATATTAATAATAATAATGATAATAATAATACTAATAATAACTATTAATATTATATAATTATGTAAGGTAAACCATCCCACTATATACTGTATAGTCATTAATTCGGCCATTATTAAAGTTTTGATCAATTATTTACCATATTTGTTTCTCTTTCTTGTCTTTATGTTTTTATTTACAACACAAATGACAACATAAATAAATAAGTCTAGTGTAAAATACGCACAAAAAAAAATAAATATAAAAAGTAAAAAATAAATAAGTATTTTTTATTTTGGGTATTTTTATACTATGATGCTGGACAGTTAATGTTATTAATTATTTTTTAACTAACAAATGAGGGTTAAATAATACTGGTCAATGGTACAGTAAGACTTTATCACTAACTAGACCAATAAATTATATGGGCATTATTCCAGTTTAGGCTCTAGTTTCTTATTTTGGCAACATCTAATGAAAAAGGTAAGAGATGTAGGGTATTTTAAATGTAAACTTCAAAGTAGGTTAGTTAGGTAAAGTTAAGTTAGGTGCGGTTAGGTTAGGTAAGATTAGGCTAGATTATGTAAGGTTAGGTTAAATTAGGTTACTTCTTAAATTGTGTAGGGTAATTTTTAGTTGCAAATTTTTCAAATACAAAACCAGACGCTAAACTAGAATAATGCCATTCTATGTCTAAGTAATTTGAGGAATTCAATCAGGTAAGGTCATGAAAACACGTTTTTAAATGATTGCCAACATAACAATGTAAGAAGAAGCTAAAAATTGCAACCTAAATACTGGCAATGCTTTTTTAGGGATGTTCTAAATAGTGGACTTAGATGTCTATTTTGTGGCGAGTTTTAAATGGTTCTGTTTCATATATCTGAAGATAGTCATTATTTGCGGGCTTGCTAACAATTTGAGGAAACAAAACCGTTGGACGAGGCATACACTGCAGCCGTAGCTCAACAGAAACAGATAATTCCAAGAAATATGTTTTCACAAGTATCTCGAAGGAAACAGTTTAGTCTAAGAAATGTATCTGTACAAGTAGTTAAACAGAAAAAGTCTGATAAAATAAAAATACCTTTACAGGTGACTCAACAGAATAAAAAGTCTGATAAAAGAAAAGTACCTTTACAGGTAGTTCAACAGAACAATCAAGTTTAATGAAAAAAAATACCTTTACAGGTAGTTCAACAGAACAATCAAGTTTAATGAAAGAAAATACCTTTACAGGTAGTTGAACAGAACAATCAAGTTTAACAAAATAAAATACCTTTACAGGTAGTTCAACAGAACAATCAAGTTTAATGAAAGAAAATACCTTTACAATTCGCTTGCAGTTTTCTTCTGTGAAACCTGGGCGACCCAAGGAAGGAATTTTTGATAGTGTTGAGCCTCGATTTCCAATATGGCGGCGAATAAGGTGACCCGGGGGCGGAGGGAGACGTGGAGTTGTCTTCGAGACCCGAACTACTTCCACTACTCTGTTGACTTCCGACACTGCCTGGTGTTGTGTGGTGGTGGTGGTGGTGGTGATGGTTGTGGTGGTGGTGGTAGTGGTGGCGCGTCATCCGTGGGGAGGCGATAGGAGAGGCATTGGGAGTGACGTTGTTGGAGTGGAGAGGCGAGTGGGAGCTGCTGTTGTTGTTGTTGGTGGAGCGCCTCCTGCTCACCGGAAGGGTGTGGGACGTCCTGTGGAGAAAGAGAAGGAGATGAAAGGCGTTGTTGTGTTGTTATGTTGTTCTGTTATGTTGTGGGTGATGTTGTATTGGTAATTTGTTGGTGTTTGTGTTATGTTGTGTGTTATGTTGCGTTGGTAATGTGTTGGTGTTTGTGTGATGTTGTATTGGTAATGTGTTGGTGTTGTGTGATGTTGTATTGGTAATGTGTTGGTGTTGTGTGATATTGTATTGGTAATGTATTGGTGCTTGTGTTATGTTGCGTTGGTAATGAGTTGGTGGTTGTGTTATGTTGTATCTGATGTTGTATTGGTAATGTGTGGTGTTTGTGTTATGTTGCATTGATAATATGTTGGAGGTTGTGTGATGTTGTATTGGTAATGTGTTGGTGTTGTGTGATGTTGTATTGGTAATGTATTGGTGGTTGTGTGATGTTGTATTGGTAATGTGTTGGTGGTTGTGTGATGTTGTATTGGTAATTTGTTGGTGGTTGTGTTTTCTTGTATATGATGTTGTATTGGTAATGTGTTGGTGGTTGTGTTATGTTGTATTGGTAATATGTTGGTGTTGTGTGATGTTGTATTGGTAATGTGCTGGTGTTGTGTGATGTTGTACATGATGTTGTATTGGTAATGTGTTGGTGGTTGTGTTATGTTGTATTGGTAATATGTTGGGTGCTGTGTGATGTTGTATTGGTAATGTGTTGGTGTTGTGTGATATTGTATTGGTAATGTGTTGGTGTTGTGTGATATTGTATTGGTAATGTGTTGGTGGTTGTGTTATGTTGTATTGGTAATGTGTTATGCTGTATTGGTAATGTATTGGTGGTTGCCTGATGTTGTATTGGTAATGTGTTGGTAGTTTTGTGATGTTGTATTGGTAATTTGTTGGGGGTTGTGTTATGTTGTATTGGTAATGTGTTGGTGGTTGTGTTATGATTTCATATATGTTAAACTGGTGTGATGTTTATCTTATATGTATATGTATGTAGTCATGGATTTATGAAAAAAATGTGTTTTTAACCCAACAATTTTGCGTTCATGTTATGTTTATGTTGTTTGGTGCATGCGTATGTGTAAAATATTCAGACTTTCTTTTACAGAAAAATGCTAAGCCTTTTTATTTTTAAAAACAAACAGAATAATAAATTTGAAAATTTTTACAAAGTCCAAGGGAATGAAAAACATTGTTTTATTACAAATATTGATTTGTACATTTTAAGTAAGTTTGAGTGCTGGTTTGTTTAATTTTTTAGGATGTTAACAACATAATTTTAACAACATTTTGTTTGTTTGTTTAAAATTCTTTTCGTTGATAAAACCTTTTTAAATAGCATTGAAAGTTGATGAAGTCCAACTAAAATGGTTATTACTGAACTTATTTAACACAAATTTTATTTTATTGAACACACATCAGTTTTATGAAGTTACTCAATTTAGTAAAGATTTACATTTTTTAACAAGCAAAGAAAAAACAATAACATTAGAATGATATAAAGATAATATATTATTATTATTTTATTATGTTAGAACACATATTTAGAAATATATTTTGATAAAATATATAAATATTTTAATAAAGATGATTAAATGTAATTTAGCTAATGTT
The DNA here is from genome assembly GCA_031471125.1 of Archaeomysis grebnitzkii. Classification (NCBI taxonomy): domain Eukaryota; kingdom Metazoa; phylum Arthropoda; class Malacostraca; order Mysida; family Mysidae; genus Archaeomysis; species Archaeomysis grebnitzkii. The sequence goes on along the minus strand of JARUHE010304673.1, from coordinate 6,286 downwards.
TATTCAGTGATGTGAAATATAATTTGCCTTTGTAAAATGGAATACAAAATATATTTTCAGATTTATATGTGTAGGTAATTATTATTTTGTTTTGAAGGTGTGATTATAAATAAATTTTGTTGTGGTTGTTTATCTCTTTTTTAATTCCTACTTTAACCGTTTCTTGTAACACCTGTGATACATTAGTCTAATAACTTACTCCATGTTATGTTACACCAGTGATACAAATGAAATTATTTATATTTTTAATTATTTTATACATGTAACTATTTACCTGTTAAAGTAATTAACAACATAACTAACTTAATTTGTATCACTGGTGTAGCATAAGACGAAGTAAGCAAATTGACTTATGTGTCACAGGTATTACAAGAAACGGTTAAAGTATTAAACATTTGAAGTAAAAGTTAGTTTGTAATTATACGGCATAAATGTGAAGGAAATTTTCAATTACTGTTCTCTCTCGTTCAGAGTTCGCTTTTCAAACTACGTGAACCACGAAGTTTTAATAATTATGTTGCCCCAACACTATTCAATGAATACACTTCAGCGAATGACATATTTAGTTTTTTTTATTACCCACATCAAGCGATGTGTATCCTAAGGATTGTCAGCCGACATATGGCGCTTCCTTCAAGCCGGAGTAAGCTTAGCACATGAGATTTTGAGAAAATACAGCCACGTTCAAATTCTCAATGAAATAGCCTTAGAGCCGAATCGAAGCGACGCCAATGAGATTTGCTTATGCAACATTAGTCTCCAAGCGGCGTTCGTATCCACTCGGCAACCATCTCTTAATGCTTTATTCAACTTTACTATTCATGTAGTTTGACGAGCGAGTTCTGGACATTCGAGAACAATAATTTAAAAACGGGTTCCTAAATTGTGAAATGTTTTACTTTAAAAAATATTTTCTTTGGTTTGACATGATCAACTTCTGTAAATGAAAAGTTCTGTAAAATGTTGCCAATTATTTTGTGCTTAAAAACATAATTACTTCTTGCAATAATAAAATAAGTTCAATTTTTTAACAATTTTTGATTATTTAAACTATTTTTTATGTGGATTAAATTTATTAATTCTAGTCAACCGTATATTTATTCTCTACATTATTAATTAAAAATTGTTAACAATTCTAACCAATTTACATTTACAAAATTTAAGAAATTATAAAATAAATTATTTAATATTTAAAAAAAATGAAAACCATTTAACATCAAGTAATGTACAAGCTCGAAAACATTTAATTCTATACAAAACACAATTACTTTTCTGTTATAAAAATTATATAAATTATCAATAATTACCATGCTGGTCAATGAATCAACATAATAGTGTTAATTATCAACAAAGTAATAATAATAAAGAAGTAATAATAACAAAAACAATAATAATAAAAGAAGTAATAATAACAAAAAACAAAATTAATAATTAATATAATTTCTAGAAACTAATTTTCAATTTGAAAAAATTTGACGAATACTGATTTTGCCAAAAAATAGTAAATCGCTGAAAAATGTATTTGTTTGATAATTTGTAACATTTATTATTTGTAAGAAATAATGACAACGAAAATAACATTAACAGTAATAGTATAGTTTTATTATGCAATAATAATAGTATAGTTTTATTATGCAATAATAATAGTATAGTTTTATTATGCAATAATAATGGTATAATTTTATTATGCAATAATAATGGTATAGTTTTATTATGCAATAATAATAGTATAATTTTATTATGCAATAATAATAGTATAATTTTATTATGCAATAATAATGGTATATTTTTATTATGCAATAATTTATAATAAAAAGTTTTGATTTTACTGTAAAAACAATTGCAAATATCAAGATTTTAGGTTCTTTTCCACGCGTGGAAACCAAAGTTTGAACCCTTTAGCTAGTAAGATACTTTAACCGTTTGACTACAACGTTTGCATACTTAACCCTTTCACACCTGATTAATTATTACCATAAGAACTGAAACGTGTTAAAATAATAATTAAAAACAACTTTTATTGTATTGGACGAGCTTGTCCCATCAGGAGTTAAAGGGTTATGTGAACAGATAAACCTTAGTGATTGAAAACAATTTATTGTGACACATCTGGCCCATTAGGAGTGAAGGGGTTAATGGTTCAATGTGACTTATTCTTTATTGGAATAATTGATTAGGAATAAAAGGGTTAAATATAACATAAAAAAACTTTATAATTTTTTTTAAAAACAAGAGTTGAAAAAAATGATTGCAAAGTAAAACCTACATTACTTATAATGTTTCGTCATCTTTATTTTATGTTAGATTTTGTACAAAAATAATCGATAGTTAAGCCATGTGTTGTTTTTCCGTTTTCAAAATACAACAATTTATTATAATCATATTGAAATGATGCACTAAAAATACTTGACTAGGTAAACATTGACATAATCAAATTGACTAACCTTTGTAACAGATTCAACCAACTTAGTACAATGCGATACAATTTTGATTGAATCACAAAAAGGTTGATTGAATCAACAAAAAAGTTGATTGAATCACAAAAAAGTTGATTGAATCAAAAAAAAAAGTTAATTGAATCACAAAAAAGTTGATTGAATCACAAAAAGTTGATTGAATCAACAAAAAAGTTGATTGAATCACAAAAAAGTTGATTGAATCACAAAAAAGTTGATTGAATCAACAAAAAAGTTGATTGAATCACAAAAAAGTTTGCACTGTTAATAAAGATTAGTCAATTTTATGATGTCAATTTTGACTATCTTAGACATAAACAATTAGTCAAGTATTTTCAATGACTTTTTAAAAGATACAAAAAAGTGAATCTTTTTAAAAAAATATTGATTCAAATAATCATTAAACAAATGCAGAAAAGCCAAAATTTAATGATATATTTTAGTAAAACTGTAATTAAAAAACACATTGCTTAACTGTGAAATAATATTTAAATTATCTTAACACCTAAAATATATTTGTTTAAAATATTCTTCAAAAAAATGTCTTAGAATTTAAAAATTGTATTTTTATAAAATTTTCCTGAAAAATATGAAAAATCTAAGATTACACAAATTAGAAACATCAAAAATAAATATATTTATACCAAATTTTAACATTATAAATGCATTGAAAACCACATAATTACAGCATAAGTTTATGTTTAGTTATTTATAACAGCTATCTTAACTTATGTTGTCACATGGCCTCACACGGACCACATGGCCTGCACATAGACCACATGGCCTACATATAGACCACATGGCCTGTATATGGACCACATGGCCTACACATGGACCACATGGCCTGCACATAGACCACATGTCCTACATATGGACCACATGGCCTACATATAGACCACATGGCCTACACATGGACCACATGGCCTGCACATAGACCACATGGCCTACATATGGACCACATGGCCTACATATAGACCACATGGCCTACATATGGACCACATGAGGCAACATGATGAGCTACATACCACATGATCGACACATCTTCTTGGTCTTCAAAGTCCGTCAATTGACTGATGATAATAATGATGATAATAATGATAATAATTATTTCAATTACTAATCTTACCCTAACCATAATAATGTTACAATAATAATAATAATAAATTATAATAATAATAAATTATAATAATAATAATAATAAATTATAATAATGAAAATAATGAAATATAATAATGAAAATAATGAAGTATAATAATGAAAATAATGAAGTATAATAATGAAAATAATGAAAGTTTATGATGAAAATAATAAAATTTAAGAATGAAATTAATGAAATATAATAATGAAAATAATAAAGTATAATAATGAAATATAATAATGAAAATAATGAAGTATAATAATGAAAACAATAAAATATTATGATGAAAAAAATAAATTATAAGAATGAAATTAATGAAATATAATAACAAAAATAATAAAATGTTATGATGAAAATAATAAAAGTTTATGATGAAAATAATAAACTATAAGAATGAAATTAATGAAATATAATAATGAAAATAATGAAATATAATAATAAAATTAGTAAAGTATAATAATGAAAATAATAAAATATAAAAACGAAAATAATAAAATATAATAAAACGTAATAATGAAATCAATAAAATATAATAATGAAAACAATAAATTATAATAATAAAAAATATAAAATGTAATAGTAATGAAACTAATAAAATATAATGAAGAAAATAATAAAGTATAATAATGAAAACAATGAAAATAATGAAATATAACAAAACGTAATAATGAAATCAATGAAATATAATAATGAAAATAATAAATTATAATAATAAAAATTATAAAATGTAATAGTAATGAAATTAATAAAATATAATAAAGAAAATAATAAAGTATAATAATGAAAACAATGAAAATAATAAAATGTAATAGTAATGAAATTAATAAAATATAATAATGAAAATATTAAAGTATAACAATGGAAACAATGAGCTATAATAAAAATTAATAATGAAATTAATAAAATATAATAGTGAGAAAAATAAAATATTATGATGAAAATAATAAAATATAATAATGACAATAATAAAATATAAGAATAAAAATAATAAAAAATAATAGCAATAATAACGGAACGATAAAATAATAGATAATGATAATGATAATAACAAGAAAATACTAGTAATAATAATAAAAATAATATAATAATGATAATAATACTTATAATAATAACAATACCAACAAGATAATAAAAAATAATAATAATGATAATAATATAAAACTAACAGTACAAATAATAATAATTATTTTTATAATAGTAATAAAAAACGTATAATAATCATAACAAAAAATGTTTGTATTGTTAATGATTTTTTTAAAATATTATAAGAAACATAATTTCTCACACTTTAAAACAAAACAGTTATTTTACTCCATTATTCCTGTCAACTAAAAAAGTGTTATAAAAAATAAAAAATAAAGGTTTGTAAAAAACCAAGAATAAGTGTCATAGAAAATATGAAAGCAAGAAAAAGTGTTGTAAAAAATATAAAAGCAAGCAGATGATCATTAATAATAAAATAAATAACAAATATACGTTAATATTGTTTGGAGAAAAACATTAATGCTTGAATGGGCGACTAAAATAGGCTTTATTATAATTTATGAACCTATAATTAAGAAAATGTTATAATATGAATTTGCGGGCATTAATATGAAGCAATTTCTGGATATACTGCCCTCAGCCGTCCAGGGTTCGCTTTTCAAGCCACATGAACATTGGAGCCTTATCCATTGTTCATGTGGTTTGAAGAGCGAGTCCTGGACAGCTGAGGGCAACAGTTAAAATTTCTTTCAAATTAGTCCCGCAAAGTCATAAATTAGTGTTTACCAGAGAGTGTTTAATCAATGAAATTATCATAGCTTTAATGTTAAAGTAAAACGGTAATTATGTTAATAAAAACAATAATAATAATTAATAATTGTAATAACATTTATTTAATTTTTATAAGGTAAACAATTTTAAAAACAAAACAAATGATAAAAGTTTGAACAATTTTAACAATAATAATGATAAAAGTGATATCAATTTTAACAATAATAATGATAAAAGTGATATCATTTATAATAATGATAATGATAACAATAACAATGACACTGATAACAGTTATACTAATTATAACAATGATAATGATAACAGTGATATCAATTATAACAATGCTAATGATAATAGTTATACCAATTATAACAATGCTAATGATAATAGTTATACCAATTATAACAACCCAGTCGGAAATTATCGTCGTATCAACTGTAAAACGAGACATTTTAGAGTCGAGCCATAGTCGATTTAGGCATTTTAAATAACTTGTGAGTACCATTTGAGTACCTTTTAAGATATAAATGTCCAAAAATTTACGATACCAAATTTATTTAACTGTTTAAGGATTTATTTGGTACTTAACTCAATTCGAAAGTATGTCAATAAGCAGAAACATCCATCAAAAATTATTCTATTTATTTTAGCGTCGAGTTTTGACAGATAACGGTATCAAAAAATATCATAATAAATTCAGATGTTAATTGAGCGATATTTTGAGATAAAAAATTACTCTAAAAATCTTCATTATTAAGTTGGAGATCAAAAACAGCACTCACACAACACTAAACGGTTAATTAGTATCAAAACTGGTGGAAAACTCGACGATAATTTCCGACTGGAAATAGTTAATGATAAGAGTTATATCAATTATAACAATGATAATGATAACAGTTATATTAATTATAACAATGATAATGATAATAGTTATATC
>JARUHE010304662.1:0-12539 GCA_031471125.1 Archaeomysis grebnitzkii | reverse complement strand
ATATGTCTGCAAACTTGGAGTTCAAACTTTTGCTTTATTGAATTAATTTTCATGCATATGGTTTTTGCTCATTTTTTTGGTTCAGGTCGGAAGTTGATATCATGTTTGTTTTCTCCAGCAAGGTGGATGAGGGGAGTAAGAAGGTCTATTTCGTCTCTAACTAACACAGTTTATCTGGCATGAAAACTTCACAGCCTTTTTTCGTCAGGATGTTTCACCAAGTTGTCATGTAATGCAATGAAGAAGACGACCTCCACCAAGAACGTATGTGACATTTTCACATGGAGGCTTTGCAGCATTCAAGGGTTTTTCGTTCCCCTCGAACAATGCATCAGGGTAGTTACATTGTTCATATGTGAGGGCATTCAGAAGATTATTTACTTTAGACCCTACAATGATGAGTCGTTGAGCCAAGAAAACAGTATCAATCTGTGATTCCTCATCACCTATCTTGACTGCCGACTTAAAGTCAAAAGTTACAGCTAGGGCCTTTCTTTTGAAACTGTACTTAACCAAATGTTATTCGTTCTTTGCATTACGAATGTCATATCCAACTCTTCTCATAACATCCACATTAACCTCCGAACCAGCTGAAATACCACTGATTATGTTGAGGAATGATGACTTTGTTTCGAATGGAGACCTCCAATCAATGAAGGAGACCAGTTTGCTACAGTCACTGAAGTATCTAGTTTGCTGGGCCTGTGGTATGTATTTACGCTGTGCATTTGTCTGGTATGTGATGGATGTTAACTGTTGCATTGCCATGTTTACTTCTGCCCTGACTGGGCTTGTTGACCACCAGACCAATCTTTGTGCTCCCGTCATTCCCTTCTATCTGGTGAGATCACAAGATCTGGTGACAACATTGTACAAAAGTGGTTACTTCTCCTGACTACATGTAATCCTTGTTTGAATTGTTGGTACACTTTGGGGTGTGTGTCTATAGATAAAGGTGCAATGACTTCGTGTACAAATTATGGCAAGATGGAGGTAAGCATGGAAGTATGGGTTGCAGCATCATCAAAGGCAGGGGCCAATCTCCAATTAGTTCTGATTGTATGAATGATTTCATGATATATATCATTCCCATGTATTGCAGTCAAAGACGTACAGTGCTAGAGTTTAATTCTAACGTGTCTTTATGTGTTTCAAGTTTATGTTGTAGATCCTACAGATATAAAGATGCTTCTACATCATTGACCGTGATTTTATTAGTGAGGAGATGGTCATAAAGTTCCCTATTGTCTCTAATTCTTTTGGAATATTGGCATTAGATAAAGACAACTTCATTTCCAGCATGTTGCTCAAGAGGAGGTTACTGCGCAAGGCACGAACAAATATGCTTCCAGTGAGGATCTGAGTAACAGTTTTATAAGTGAAGAACCTCTCATTAAATGCTCGATGCTACCCAAAAAGCTCATTAGATCTATAGGTTCCTCTCCTTCCCAGCACCCTTCACAATTGTAAGTGCCTTGAACCACAACGACTGATCAAATTGTGCAATGGGCTGCTCCATATCGCTTGGTATACTCTGCAATGAAGTGTAATTTTGAGTTGAGACACACCGTGTCACTTGAGTTTAAATCAATCATAGGCAGAAATATGGCGAATGACTGTCAAATGTGGTCTCCATTGCTTATCATTTGCATGTACCCCGACCATGCTGGTCTTGGTAGCCGGACTAACAGTGTAGTTTTCCAGAAGAAGTCTATTGCTGGGTTTTCCTTGTGTTCGAGCTTCATACTTGAAGTTAGAAAGTTCATCACCAAGTGATAAGAATTTCTCAATGCAATATTCTATGTTGTCACAGATGCTCGTTTAACCACATATCTGATATCGCATTTGGGTGACCCAACTGCCATAATACCCATTCCGTGGAAAGTCCCACAGCCACTAAGAGTTCTAGTTTGATGATCCACGTTGTCGGCCACATATTGAACATACTGTCCAGGTAGGAGCTCTGCAGTATCCAATCCTTGGTTGACAACTGCACTCTGTTCATATGTTTGCACCTCTTAATATGAACTATTGAGGAAAAGTGTGTATGTGTTTGCACACATAAACCTAATTGCAATGGTGCAATCAGAACCTGGGAGCGCAACCTATATAATTGATTTTATTTCAGTATGTTAGGTGTTCAGTAGTAAACGAAGCGATACTGGAATATAGTTTGTTGCCTCTGAGATATCTATCATAAAAAAAACTAGTTGGGTACATGTCTTTAAATTCACCCATTGACTTAACATTGAAACAGTCATCCTTCCCCAACATGATCAGTGGTATTTCTGGTGGTTCCGACGTTAATATAGATGATGCAAGTAGGGTTTGATAGGATAATCTTAATACAAAGAATGGATAACATGTTGCCAAGTACAGTTTCAAAAGGAAAGCTCAAGCTGTCAATTTTGACTCTACGTCGGCAATCAAGATAGGTGATGAGGAATTACAGATTGATCCTCTTCTTTTGTTTTAACGACTCATCATTGCAGCGTCCCGTGTACATGATTTTCCGAACGTCCTCACATATGAACTATGTAACTACTCACCTGAAAAAAAGAAGCTGTAAAGTCTCAATTAGCTGATATAATTTGGTCCGTGGTATCCAACACCATAGTTCCATGTGAAAATATCCCCTATGTTCTTGATGGAGTAGTCTTCTCTCTCGCATTCGAAAACCGATCGAATAACTAAGCCAGATATATTACGAAACAATATGGTCATGCAGTGGTTATGTTTGATAACACACACAATCATCGTGTACAGTGTGACGTGACATTCCATCTGTCCATAAAGATTCAGTCAAAACAGAAGGAGTTCCTCTCAAACCAAGATAATTAACAGCGCGTTCTAAAACTTTTGGGAGATACCCTGGCGAAATAAGGCAGAGGGGATGCAGATAACCTGTTTTCCAAACTACAGTAAGACGTTATAAAGGAGACAACACACTCACTTATTTTTCTCATACACCTTGCAGGAGGAAACAGATATTCCATCCATTTCCGACTTGAACGAAAAAAAGAGCAAGAACCAGAAGCATGAATATTGATTCAAGAAAGCTAAAGCTTGAACTCTAAGTTTGCAGACATATTCCTTTTATGCGTGCCTTCCTGGGGTGTTTGGCATTGGAAAGGCAGCCGATTTCAAACTTATTAAAAACGGCGTGAATTTTTGGAGCAAGCAAAAGTATTCAGGAGTAGAAGGACAAAAAAACGATATCATTACGGCTGGTAAGAAGGCAATGACCATGGTGTTCAAGTGTAAACTTTGAGACTCTCTCGATGATATTAGACATCGCCGACTCTAAATAAGGCAATTATTCCTAACCTGTTGCCACTAATATCAGCAGCTGCAAATTACCAGTCTGTGTGTTTACCATCAAGTTCAAGAGTGGCAGGGGTACAAGCTGAATACCGAAGACTGGGGAGGGAAGTTCTCAGATGGAAAGTTCAAATCAGTCATCTCTGACCAAACTCCTGCACCACAGTCGTTGTTGATTTTAATGTGGTGTAGGTGCAAGTCAAGTTGTTAAACCTGACTTGCATATGCCGCCGGCATGAATTGCAATGCTCATCTGCTTGTGCCGTGTGTAATGGTATTTATCGCACAGTTAAATTTGACTGAAATTAGAAGTTTTTTTATTATCTTTTAGATAATGCATATAGATATAGATGTTCAATAGGAATGTGGTATTGCCCTTCAATGCCGGTTAGAGTTGTATGAAGAGAGTGCCAACTAGCTGTAATGTGCTAGTGTGGTGGAGACGGAATCAATAAATCCATTTGTAAATAAAATGGATGTGGATGCAGAAGTAGGTTATCCTAATAATACTTAGGACAAGAGTTACTTACTTGGCTACTGCTTGAAAAATATTTATCTTTATTAACTAATTTAGTGTTCTGTACATTTTCATGTAAATATATATTACCTGAAACAAATTATATTATTATTATTAAGATTATTATTATATTTTTTGAATTTATTCTATTTTGTACTATTTTCTTTGTTGAATTATTACAGAAATTGAAACTAATATGACATTAAATTTTCATTTAAGGCCACAGCTTAGCCCACTGTGCCATTATAGCCTATATGTAATGTCTATATAACCCAGATAAAATTGTCATTATATTTGTCTTAAATTAGTTAGAAATATAAATAAAAAATAACAAAAAACTACTAGTCGAGAAAAATATGTATGTACAAACAAGCGTGATCTGAGGCGTCGGAGACTCCTGCTTCAATATATACATTTATTTTTCCAATTAAAGCTCCTCGATTTTGACAAACGATGCCTGATATATGATATATGATATATGATAGGAAAGGCATGAGTTTTACAATGTTATATATTTTGTAATGTTAAAGTTGTAAACTATTTTATGGTGATAAACGTTTTAAAGTAACCTATGGAAAAATCCTGTTTACGGTGTAATTAAAATATGTTTACACCATTCTTTTCACCATCCGATACTGTATGATCATACCAAATGTCATTATAATCTAAAAATAAATAACTTTGTGATAAATAAAACGTGAAAAGTATGTTCCACTCAAAAGATTTTTTGGAACTTTTAGTATGTTATGAAGGAGACTCTTCTGAACAAATCTATATAGATTTTGTTTCTGTTGCAATTAATGACAGGTTTGGACAAAATTTGAGCTAAATTGACTAGACTATATACATAAAAATATATGTATATATATATTAGTGATGGGAAGATTAATCGGAATCGTATCGGAATATCGGAAGTTTTTTGAGGTATCGGAATCGGAGTTCCAAAATTTAAGACGGATTCCGATACATAAAACGATTATTCCTGTATTATACGTAATAGGTATATGTAGCAGCTTGTACCTACTAACAACAATACAGGTATTTTCAATTTAATTATGATTATGAACTAAATGTTTAGTGTTTACAAAGGATTAGCTATGAATTTGATTATTTACATTACCCAATATAATGAAAGTGAAGACTAATGTGTTTCAATAAAACCTTTATCATACAAGTTTCAGCCTACAGGTAAATACTACAAAGTACAAATTAATTTATGAAATTATGAATAAATTGAAGATTCAATATGTTACTTGGTAAGGTACTATTATGTAGCTAAATATTTAGCCTTTTAAAAAAATAAATATAAAATAATCAGGTATCGGATTCATATCGAAAATTGGGATATTTGGATAGAATCGGAATCGTAAAAAATTTTGGTATCGTCCCATCACTAATACATATATATATATATATTAGAGGTGTACCGAAGCTGAAGCTTAGGCTTCGGCAGATATTGCAGGCTTTTAATATATAGACTATGGACATATAACCTTAATATTTATACTACTTGATAGTTCTTTTTTTGAGGGCAGAGATGAAAGGGTATAGCTTTCAGATTTATAAATACAATTCAATGAAAAAGGAATGTAACTTATTTTTTCTTAATAAAATTGAATGCATATATATTTCAAATATATTAAATTATAATTGCTCTAATAAATATTGAAGCTACTTATGAAAAAAATTAATTGATAAACGTCATAACAATGCAATAATTTCAATAAACATAAATTTTAGAAAACATTTATTTAAGAAACATTATTCCTATCTGTCATATATGAGAAATGATAATTGCTCTAAAATAAAAAGTGTTTAGTCTACTATAAAAGCCAAGTTGGTAAACTCCATAATATTAACAAAAATTCCTCTAACAATGAAGAGTAACTCATCAAACAGTGCTTTATGTCTCTGCTAAAAACATTATATATACAAAAATTTGTAAAACTAGCGATAAATGACCGGCAATCTCGTGTGAAATAAACAAACATTCTATTTCTTGGCTATAATTCCATAAATATTTATTTTATGAAAAAAGTTCTTCCTAGTAATGTTGATTAAATGGTCATTATAAACAACTTTTCTGTAATTCTTCAATCAAATAAAAAACTAAACTTTTGCTCAAAAATTTTCAGGTTTAAAAAAATAGGTTTTTGGCTATAACTTTTTAAAATAGGTTTTTGAAAAAAATTACTTGTAATAATTTTGATTGGATGGTCATAGTAAATAATTTTTCGTCAATAAAATTTTTTCTATCTTTTCAAACAAAAAACATTAAAATTTCGTTCAAACTTTTTTAGAGTTAAAAAGTAAGGGTTTTTTGGTTAATGTTAATTTTTTAAAATATTGGCTGGAAAGCTAAGACAAACAACTATTGTTTATGGAAGTTCTCTTTAACTCTTAAAATAACACTAATTGATTTTCAGGTGCAGACGACGCCGAAAAAATAAAACCTATATAGAGCTTTTAAAAAAAATGGAAGTAATCAAAATTTGACTAACAGATTTCTTTGTACAATTATTGCTTAGACTTATGTGCAAAGCAATTAAAGTTCATAGCTAGTAATCTATGATCATGAATGGTTTGAATTTCTCGTTACTTAGAAAAAATTATCAAAATTATTATTTCTAGGAAAACATCATTATATCAAAAATTAATCATAGAGACTATTTATGTATACTTTATTTCCAATCCATTTATGCATAAATAAAAACAAAGTATGAGTTTTTTTTTATAAACAATGTTTTTTATCTCCACTATCAGAAAATTAAATAAAAGTAAAGCTATGTTGAAAAATGGTCAATTTCGTGAAAAAAATATATAATAAACACTTTAAGAATTTTATATTAAGTCAAATTTGTAGAACTATTGATATCTAAGCTTTAGTTAAGCATGTTCGTCATTACAATAAACCATTAGAAAAATTTATCTCAAAATAGGTTTGCTAAACACAACTTCTTAACATAAAAATATCAATGAATTGATCAATGTTATAAGTAAACTGGTTATATAATAACAAATCTCCCTAGTAAAGTATATTATGAAAACATATCAAAACAAAATAGAAATAATTAACTGGTAGCCTGAAATTATGTTTCATTACTAAAGTTTAAACTACATGAAAATAAGGCTAAGTATAAAATGGTCTTAGAAAAACAATAAATCAAAATATTGTTGTAATTAAACTGGTTATTTAATAAAAAAATCTTCCTAAATAAGTATATTATGATAACATATCAATATAAAATAAAAATAATTAAATAATTGACTAAAACTTTGTTTTATTACTCAAGTTTACATCACAGATGCAGACGAATAAAAAGTAACATGTATGTAGAGCTTCGCTACACAATGCTCGACAAAAATTGTGTGATTAGTGAAAGTATTTCTTCGTCCCTTTAAAATGAAAAACATCTATAACGTAAATTTTAATTTTGGTTAACCATATAAGTTTTTTGAAAAGTTTATTTTGAAATAAATATGTGGCTTTTAATTTGATTACAAATAAACATTTCTGTAAAATAGAAAATGCAAAGCTGATTTCAAAGTTTAAAAAAGTTAAAAAAAACATTTTGTGATACTTTTTCTTAGTAAAGGTAGATTAGCAAAAAAAATTATGAACATAATTTTAATTTTGTGAAACCTAAAAAAGTATTGTATATATTTAAATAAATATTAAGTTTTGTAAAGCATTTTAATAAATGTTGTTTTGAATGAGTTCTTCATTTCATTTTAATTAAACTTTTTTTGAAACCAAAAATGAAAAGTTATAAACCATTATGTGATTTAGTACCACCCTAGAAAAATATGAGTTTATGTAAAATATTTTCTTGGTAAATATTGTTTCCAATGAATAGTTCACTTCATTAGAAATAAACATTGATTTAAAATTGAAAATAAGAAAGTTATGAACAAAATTTTTAATTTGGTTATCCCTTCTACAATCTTAATATAACACATACAATTATTAATGCAAAAGATAATATATATAACAATCAAGTTACAAATAAGATATAAGAAATATAAAAAAAAACTATAGAAATAAAAAAAAAAACTATAGAAAAATAAAAAAATAAACTATAGAAATAATTAAAAATACCACAGCATTATTTAAAAAAGAGTTTAAAATAATCTGCCAAGGCCAAAGCTTCGGGAAAAAGTGACCGTGGATTCGGTCGAGACCAAAGCCGAAGCTTTGGTATGCCCCCAGTGTGTGCGCACGCGTGTGTGTGTGTAAATATATATATGCACTCTCACAACTCAAAAATCTAAAAATGATACCCTGCTCTCAACTTCTTTCAATTGCAGTTATATAGGCAGATGCATATAATGTACATGTATATGTATAGTAATATTGTTGTTTTATTCATTTCAAGTTAACATTATTTTTTGAAATTTTGCTAACAATTTCTATTTGTTCAATTTTAAAATTCCTACCTGTTAAAATTCCTGTTTTTACATACTGGTTGTATAACCCTTTGCTTATAATCCAAGGTAAAACAAATAAAATATTTTGATAACTTTGTGTTATTTGGGTGCACTTTTGGAACAGTTTTTTAAACTCAAAAAAACAAGCAGTGTGCCAATTTTTTTTGTTAAACCCTGGAATTCCAACAATTAAATTTTTTGAAAAAAAATTAAATTGTTTTCAACAAAATGTACAACTTCTTAGAAAAACACTTGAAATGAGATTCTTTCATAATCAGGGTGCCATTTTTCATTAAAATTAGCAGGATGACAAAATCTACCTGAAGTTGCCTAGACAATAAAACAATGTTTATGTTTATATTTGCAATCATTATTTATAAAAAATTATTAAACTCATCATTTTTAAGATATTCCAAAAAAATTCCAATCTTTCTTTTTTTGTAATTTTTCAATTCCCATAATTGAAAATTTCAAAATTGGGCACACTGAAAACAAGTAAATTTAGTTTAAAACCTAGACTTTCTAAATAAATTTGATAGAAAACATGCTGTTAATTATTACTGCATTGTACTTTTTTTTCAAAAATAAAAATGTACCACTTTTTTAACTTTTTTAATTTTTTTAGATTTTAACCAAAAAACTAACACAAAGTGGCCTTTTCTGCAATAAAAACTTAAAAGCTATCAAATACGAACATCCTCTTTATAATGGAAAAATGTCCCTGAGTGGATGCATATTTCTGCAGCTGATGGAATTTTGCACCCACCCAGGCCCTGATGCTTAATTTACTTTTGTCTCCTCTTTTTTGTCCACCCTTTTAATCTGTCTGTTTTCATACAGTGCTCTTTGCCTCTGCAGCTAATGTACTGTATAATATTCTATAAAAATCAAAGAAATGGAAAATTGTTTTAGCACACTGCAATTATCTCGCAAATAAAGTAAATTTTTGCAAAAGTACAAACATTTACTTTAGATGTACTTAACATCAACACCTAAGTTTTATTAGTTCAAAGCAAAGAAAATGCCATTACACACTGCCCTGATCTGGACATTGTTAATTATAAAACAACTAACCATAGCTGTCACCAATCAAATAGTAAAACTAGTTTACAAAAGAACAAATTCAACTTACAACTAAGATCATCCATTATTCTAATTTAAATTTTAAACAAACAGATTATAATAAAAAAAACTGTACTCTTCAGATAATGATATAACACACGTTAATTGCTGTACCAGAATGGGCAATGTTAAAATAAGTGAGGTTGCTAAACTTGTATTCACGAAAAGTCCCTAACTATTGTCTGTTTACTGGCAACTCTACTCTAGTCTGTTCGTGTTCGGTAACTCTTCGGAGGTCGTCTCATGACATGACCGAACCATTTTAGTCTTTTGATTGAACAACCTCTGTTATGGTCCCCAGCATTTGTTCCCTGATAAAATCATTCCTATTAATATAACATTTAACAACATTGATTTTCAGCCCCCAATTCTTACATCCTCTTTTAAGTTCCAACGTAGACAGCTGAAATTTTTCAAACAGCAACGAGATCAGAGTAGTATCATCTGCATATCTGATGTCGAGTGTCATATCCTTGTTCCAGGTTAGAGTCGGGTCCAAACTTCTAACTTTTTTCATTACGAAGACCAGAAATATGTTAGACAGTGTAGGAGACAATACACATCCCTGTCTGACTCCTACCGTCATCTGAAACAACTCCGTCAACCTTCCAGCAATCATCACTGAGCACTCTGTGTTTTGATACATAAACTTTATTATCTTTCTTTTTACACCCATTACAGCCAGCCTCTTCCACAGCGTCGCTCTCCAGACAGTATCAAATGCTGCTTTAAAATCAATGACATTGAAATGCAACGGGACTCCGTGTTCTGTGGCATTTTCCATGATTTGCCACACAAGGAATATTTCGTCGGTTATTCATTTGCCGCTTCCAAACCCAAACTGACTTTCGCCCAATGATCGCACAATTTCATCTTTCATCCTGCTAATCAAAATCTTGCAAAAGGCTTTCCTTGGTATAGATGTTAGGGATATGGCTCTGTAGTTCTCTGTCGAGAGCATGTCACCCTTCTTGTGGATAGGGGTCACAATAAGCTTCGACCAATCTTCTGGAGTTTTTTCCTCTCTCCACACCTTGTTAAAGATGGCATAAAGCCTCTTTATCATTTCTTCACCCCCCTTCTTCAGCGTTTCCGCCGCAATCCCATAATAGCCCGGAGATTTCAAATTGTTCAGCTCTGCAACTGCTCTCCTAACCTCTTTTTCCTCTATTTGCCCCTCCTCTATCTGCTGCTGCCACGGATTAAAATCGATCAGTGCTTCTTCCACGTAAGACTCCCTCAGTTCAGGTTTTCTAAGTGCTGCTAGCATTTTCCACCTGGCTTTCCTTCTTTCTTCACACTTTCTTTCCACCTCAACGGGCATGTTTCTCACCTGCCACCTCCTTCTTCGGCGTACAGTCTCCTTTGCTACTTCTCTAGTTATGTCTCGGAACTTGCTGTACAATTCTTCGGCTGTCATCTCAACAGCTGCTTCCAACAAAAGCTCAAACCTCCCTCCAGTTGCAATTTGAAATTCATTCGCAAGATTGGGGTTAGCTAGTAGTTTTTTTCACCTGATACTTTTCTGTTCTATTGCCTGTTCTCCTTTTCCTCCTTTTCACTTGGGCGAGTATGGTAGCTGCCAGTAAGGCGTGATCTGATCCAATCTCTCCCGAGTTATATACTCTGCAGTTTTTCACCAAATTCTTCATTCCCTTCTGCACCAGTATCTAGTCAATCTGCAACACCGTCAATCCATCTGTAGATCTACACGTGATTTGTTACAGTCCTTGTGTTTGAATAGTGTATTGCACACAATAAATTCATTTATTGCACAAAATTGGAGGACCATTTTTCTTCTCTCGTTACTTCTTCCAACTACTTCAGGCCAGTTATGCACCTGATCTTCACCTACGTTCGCATTAAAGTCTCCCATGATCACTACCCTTCCATTTCTCGGACATCTGTCGATACATGTTTGGCGATTGTCCAGGAACTCTTGATACTCTTCACCAGGGTATGTGCAGTCAGGCGCATACACCTGTAACACCATCAGAGGTCCGTCACTCAGATCTAAGGTCACTGAGACCAACCTCCCTGAAATTTGTTGATATTCCTGCACTTGTTCCCCCAGTTCTCCCTCTATCAGAAGTGCAACCACTTGCCTCCTTATTCTATCACCTCTGCATAATGCGATGACTGTGCATCCCTTTTCGTCGAAAAGATCTCTCTCTTCATCTCTCCAATGGGTTTCCGAGACACCCATCAACTTCACACCAGCTCTCCTCATCTCCTGAAGGAGTACTTTCATATCCGAATGTTCCATGTAGCCACCGGGAGATTCTTAGCACCACCTCTCTCGCGAGTGCCCGGGACTAGGGGCCGTTGTGAGTTTCTGGCTAGCATGTTACAAGATTCTTCAGCGGGTAAAAACTTGAGCACCTGCTTAAAGACATCTCAAGCGTAGCACCCGCTACGGGGTGGTGCCCCACTCCCGAGTTAGGAATTGCCTAATCGCGAGGCGGAGTGTATATAGGACCATAATCTAAGTCAAGATATGCTCCCCTACACTACGTCCATTTGCTGCCATGGACGTTTCCGCATTTAGCCTGTAGCCAAGTAGGCCTCCGCTGCAGTTACCTTAATTTAATGTACAGTGAATAATATTTCATTTGTATATATTGTACTATTGTTTTTTCATTGCCGTTAAGTTAACCAAGTTTTGAAAAATAAACATTCAGATATTAATCAAACTAAATATTGAGTAAAGTACAATATTAGACTCCCTTACTGTTGAATAAACAATAAAAAATTGGTGTTTTATTGTTTGAAATAGTTTCCTCGTTCCCATTTATAAAAGATTTGTAACAATGGAGAGGAGGAGAGAGAAAAACCTGAAAAGATAAATATTGTGAATGAATTGAAGGGTAGAACAAAACAAATTTTATTTTCATTTCAACATAGAGTATAAAGGAAATAAATCAAATGTTAATTGCAATATGGAATAATAAACATAAAAGTGTTTTAAATAAACAGTCGAGAATATAAACATTAAACATTAAACATATATGAGATAGAAACATCCTTTAAGTTGTTTTTCAAATGTTCTAAATTAATGATGTTTGAAAATATTGTTAAACATCTATTATTATTATTAAACATCTATTATTATTATTAAACATCTATTATTATTATTAAACATCTATTATTA
>JARUHE010304651.1:0-12541 GCA_031471125.1 Archaeomysis grebnitzkii | reverse complement strand
ATAAATTATATATAGAATATATATAGAATTATATATACATCAATTAATAATTACAATAACATAAATAAATATATGGCTAGCAACGGAAACTATAATAGAAAGAATAACTTTCAGAATGACAAAAATATATTTTTTTTAATTTTATATTGTAGTTCATTAATTGCTTAGCAAAGAAAAATATGTGTTGGAGCTATTTTGATAAACATATGTAATAGAAATATTGTTGAACATTATTTAGATAAGATTTTTTTTCAAAAATAATGAATATAATTGCGAATATGTAATCTTTCATTAATCACATAAATTTAGACTTATTTAATTTTTTTAATAATTGTTTTTCTCTTTTTGGTGTTGTTTATTTAAAATTGACATCATTTTTTCATATATACTGTTTGAAAATGTATTTATGTTTGCTTTATAGGATTAATTAAACATTTTATTTTGTTTGTATTACAAATAAATAAAAGATAATTAATCAGGAATAAACATTTTACCTGCTATTTAATAGTCACACAAACAAAAAATATTACAAAAGGAAAAATTGTAATTAAGATTAAGTAAAAAAACTGAACATACCGAAATAAAGGAAAAATTCCAAGCAAAAGATAGAGATTCGAAGTCACTTGAATCGTTGCTTCGAACACATAATTACACACACTGAGTGATCGTTGCTCCCAGCACCGAAGATCAATCCTTTGGAAACAAACATCCTGAAATGTCCTCATCAAAGAGATTGACCTTGTGGGATGAGGTTTATTTTAGGTTTTAATGAATCATTCATCTGACGAGCCAGGGTGGCAAATCTATCCTCTCATAAAATTTTTAATTTGAATATTTTCGTAAAATAATTTCAGTTTATTTATTTGTTATCAATTTTTTGTTTTTTTATTTATGATTTATTCAATTTTATTACTAAACGGTCGTTCAGTGAAAGGTCAAATTTTTTCTACTTCCTTAACCAAAATTCTTTTTGAATCACAAGGTCATGTTGATCATTTTGTTAAAACCGCACTGAAAACACTTGACTAACTTTTATGTCTAAGATAGTCAACAGTGACAAACCTTTGCTAAGAGCGCACAGTTTTTTGTTGATTCATTTAACTTCCTTGTAATTCAATCAAAATCGTATCCCATTGATACAATTGGCACAATGTGGTACAATGTGATACGATTTTGATTGAATTACAAGATAGTTAACTGAATGAACAAACAAGTGTGCACTGTTAATAAAGGCTAGTCAATTTAATGATGTCAATTTTGACTATCTTAGATATAAAAATTAGTAAAATGTTTGCAATGTGAGAAATACAGGTGAGGAACAACATTCATGATTTTATAAAAATAAAAAATAAATGTTTTCATTAATGTTAATGAGTTTAATTTTATGGTGGATTAAGTTTCATTTTGTAAAAATATATATTTACCAAATTAAAATTTGAATTAAATTTTTCAAACTTATTATATTTTATATTTCTAACTATTATTTTAGAATAGTCTGCACACGCAGTTTTTTATATCAGAGACACAAACATCATAAGTAACTTATTATAGCTTCAGGTAATTATTTTTAATGTAAAATAATTAAAAACAATTTTTTCATATATAAAAGTAGAAACTGGTCAACTTTTTTATTTTTTGATTGCCAATTGTTTATACAAATAAAACTAATTTTGTTCATCTCAACAAAGTAACAAAATTGTTTTCTCTCAAAAGTAAAACATTGAAAAAGCAATTTTTCTTTTTCACTCAACATTTTTGAGATGTTTTTAAATAAGTATTAAGACAAATGTTAAACCTGAAACAATACGTTAATTGAATAAATATAGAGAAATTAAGAAACAAGTAAAATTTGTAATTCTTGTATTTTATAAAAATATAAATGTATGGATGTGCAAAATAGAGGTTAGTTTGAAAACCTGCACAGTAATGTGGGACATTAATCTATTATTATTTGATGAATGGTTGTTATAAGGATTACACTTCATTAAAGTTATTATGAGAAACAAACCTTAGGAATGCCATTAAATTTACCTTAATAATGAGTAAGCAATTCCGAAACACCCTACATATAGATCAACAAAGCACAAGTGAGGTCACCCATATTCAAATAACATAGAGCTTACATAGATGTATTTGGGCTCCTTTGAGCTGCATATGGGCTTTTATGGCCTCTATTTGGGCTAATCGGGCCCTATTGGGCTATATTTTGACTACACGGGCTTCATTGGGCTCCATTTCGCTCCCTTAGGCACCCTTAGTCTCCCCTGGGCAGAAGGTTTTATAGAACCTAACTGTCATTCTTTCCAACCAAGTTCTCTGATAAGAAGGTCGTAAACTCATAATTTATAATAGGAAATGAAAATGGAGGACGTTTGAAAAGAGTAAAAATGTTCACTTCGGTCACCAAAATATTTCACAGTACTGCACTGTTCCACATTACTCCGCACTCTTTCCTATATATTTTTCATGTAAAAAACCACAGGCAGACAGTCTGTAAGATTTAATTGTTGAGATTCGATCCAGGTGTCATGATCATAAAAGTCCATTTTTTGTTTTATTAACTTTTTAAATTGCATGTTTTAATTAAAAACTTTGTTTTATAAATTTATTGCACTATTATAAGGAAGGTGTTTTTCTAGATTATAAATTATTCTATTTTTCAGTTATTAGTGTTTACATAATGTTGCCTATAAAAAATAGTTTAAATACTTCATCTTTTATCTTTTGTCCATTGTCTAAAACGAAAAATGTCAATTTTGAAATTATGTTTATATATAATAAATTCAGTACTTATATCAACTTTGAAACTTTGAAAGAATAAAATAATATTGTTTTGAACTATATTTTCAATTGTTTGTTTGAAAATTAAATTTATATACCCAAGAGTACAAGTATATTTAAACTTGAATGTCTTTCAAGACAACATTACTGTTTTAGGACCCCCATAAAACAACCAGAAAAACTCATGACTTGAAATAAGGCTACGTGATAAATTTTCATATACTGTACAAATTTCAACTCGAAACGTGGACAAGTGATTGAACCAATACCTGTTAACCTCATGGGGGGAAATGAAAGGTCTAACATAGTCATAGTTGATTATTAAATAATAAATAAGTATAAAAAGTATAAAAATAATTTGGGTCATAACGAAAAAAAACAAAAATCTTTCAAATTACTTTGCAAAAAAAGAACAAAATTTCTTCGCTAACGTTCAACGATGACGTCAGATCTCTTTGCTAACGCTCCACGGTTAAAAGTAAAATCTATGAATTGTTGAAGGTTTTTTCATCAGAAGTTTTCAGCTTTAAACTTTTATAAAAATAATTAAAACGTAATTACAGTTTATTCAAACATTATTTTTATATTTTCACATAAATAGAAAACATTTACATTGATACGGAAGCGAAATCCTGTGATTTATAACTCAACTTTAGTGGTTATGAAAACCATTAATAATTATTGTTAAGAAAAAATTAAATAAAAATTAATTAACTTTTCTACTTTTATTAACAAACTTTAATCATCTTGAATTCCTTATTTCTTTTAGTTTTAATAAATAAATCTACAAACAATATTTTAAAATTATATTTTGTTAGGGTTTTAAGAATTATTAAAATTTTTCAAGAATCTATATCTCTTTATTTTTTTTATAGAAAAAAAATATAATTATAGCCAAAAACTATATGTATATTATGTTGACTCGAAAGAAAAGTTTTTGTATAAATTTTGGATTAATTCCATCACCTTATATATAAAAAATCATTATAGAAATAGTCCTCTAAGGTACATTGTGAAATAATCTATAAAATAAATTATATTGAGTGAAGTCTTCGACAACTATTATAGAATGGTATAAAAACACAAACATTATTGAAATTATTTTATAAAAATTGAGACCAAATAAACCAGAATCGAATTCACTTTCAAGATTCAATGAAATTTAGGTTAAATTACTCAGACTAATAATTAAATCAACTCAATGTTAATGTTGAAAAATTTACATCATGTTTTTAAATTTAATTATAGACTCATTGATAAGAGTTACTCATTTATTAATGGCGTAACGATGGAGTTATTTATGCATTTCTGTGATCTTGGTTTTTAATTAGTTTATTTGTTCAGTTCGTTTAAAAACATTTATATAATGTACAAGATTATTTGGTCTTGAGAACTTAATTTATAAACAAACATTATTGAATATACATTTAAATACGAAGGAAAAAATAAAATAAAGATGTGAATGAAAAAATAAAATAAAAATGGAATACAAAATAAGATAAAGAAATAATTCAAAAAAAGATGGCTAAGAAAAATAAAAGAAACTGTTTTGATCATTGTTTGTAGATTTTAATGAACTTAAAAATTGTAAGAAACAAAATAAAAAATATTGTGACAGCCTTTACTTATATAATTTCATCCATTACGTGATTTATAGGTATTATATTATAACTAAATCACATTAAGTTAATATGTGACAAAACCTTTATTGTATGAATGGTATTATATATTTCACGCAATAATGAACTAAAGTGTATTTTTGTTGAAATAAATTTAAACATGGCGGTATAACTATTTGTGGATTTTGTTGATTTCATGTCTGTTAAATTTTACAAACATTATTGGACAACAAAGTATGATGAATTTCAAATATAAAATAATTTTTTTTAACAACAAAATAATTTAACTCAATATGCAAGGCCATTCGAGCTTCCCTTCAAAATGTAATGACAGCAACATTTCAAAATTTGTTTTACTTTTTGTTTAACTTTTTTTATGTTAGTTAATATGGATTGCAGCTGGAATGTACTTTAACTGTAATTTGTTTTGTGTAGCTTTGCTAATTTATTGTTAAACAATGTAAATTAGCTTATTACTTATTAATGTTTCCACTTTTTTTAAAAAGTAAAAAAATACTTTTCATTATGAATTAAAAAAGCACAAGTAGAAACATAATCATTAACTTCTTTTGAGTTTATCCCATCAACTAAGTTTACTTTTGAGTAATAGTCCAATTTAATTTTCTATTTATAATAGTTTCATTCATTTAATGATTGTATGTTTTATGAAAACAAACATTTTTTAAGCTTTCGACTGAAGCTTAAACATTTGCTTGTTAATACAACATCTTTGAGTTAATTTTTGCATGACCTTGACAAGATAATCATATGAAACTTACAATTTTATCACTTGAATTAAAAACACTTTTAGAGTTTTTGAAAAAACAAACTACCATCAATGTTTTCCTATCAATATATGATAGACTACTTTATAAAGGGTTTGTTATAAGGACTCTTCAATTACACGCAGTTAGTAATAATTTAGTGAAACGATTAATTAATGTAATTTTAATTACAATGTCTTAACATAAAATTATTTGCACCATTGAGTATTTTGTTATGCTGTACTTTTTTGTAAGACTTAGGAGGTCATGTATGATTATATTATTATATTATTATGTATGATCATATTGTTATTATGAATGATTATATTGTTATTATGTATGATTATATTGTTATTATGCATGCTTATATTATTATTCTTGTGTATGATTATATTGTTATTATGTATGCTTATATTATTATTAATGTATGATTATATTGTTATTATGCATGCTTATATTATTATTATTGTGTATGATTATATTGTTAATATGCATGCTTATATTATTATTATTGTGTATGCTTATATTGTTATTATGCATGCTTATATTATTATTATTGTGTATGATTATATTGTTATTATGCATGCTTATATTATTGTTATTGTGTATGATTATATTGTTATTATGTATGATTATATTATTATTATGTATTATTATATTGTTATTATGTATGATTATATTATTATTATGTATGATTATATTATTATTATGTATGATTATATTGTTATTATGTATGATTATATTATTATTATGTATGATTATATTGCTATTATGTTTGATTATATCATTATTATGTATGATTATATTGTTATTATGTATGATTATGTTATAATTATGTATGATTATATTATTATTATGTATGATTATATTGTTATTTCGTATGGTTCTATCATTATTATGTATTATTATACTGTTATAATATCTATTAAAAAAATAATTTGGTAATTATAATCTTTAATTGATCGCATTTGAAATAATTTAAGGGCTATGGTTTAATATAAAGAAAGATTCGTATGTTTTTTTTTAGTTTTTTCATCAAACATACAAAGTTTAAGCCATACAAGTGTTTTTTTGGTTGAATAGATGGTCAAAATTATTCAAGTCATAGAACGTAATCTATAATTTGAAATGACTAGCGTTAAGGCTAAATGCTATTTCTCATCAGTCTATGAAACAATTATGCATACAACATTTTGTATTGAAGCTATAGTTTGATAATAACTTCTTCAGCTTATTTCCAATACTTACATGAGGCGTTTGTTCCTTGCTAGCATTTTTTATCTTATCTTGTTTCTCATATAATGTTTTTGCTGACCTTTTTTGCATATCTTCTGTTAATCTATCTCTCCATCTATGTTTTGGTTTCCCTATAATTCTATGTTCATTTACTTCCATGTTCATTATTATTCTCTCTATTTACCTTCCATTTTTTGCAGCACATCTCACATTTCAATAAAAATAATAAGATATTTCAAAGTAATTTTTTTTGGTACCATTACCTGCTTCAGATAAGAATACAATTAAATGTTTTAAATAAATATTTTGTAATTTTTGATTGTAGTAAGAATGAATTAACTTCTCTGAATGAAAGTAAGGAGTTTTGAAATGAAAGTGCCACAATGGCAAGCGAAAGAGAAAAGCTGAAAAGAATGAAAGTTAAAAGAAACCAAAAAGAACTAAAAAAAGAAAAAAATTCAAAAAGCAAACCAATTTTACATTAAATTTTATTTTAAAAAAATTATTTAAGTATAAAATTACAGTATAGCTTTTGCAGTATAATTATTATTTTAGTTTATTTTGAACATTTAAACGATAAATACTTGGTAGAATAAATAAATAAAAATAAATATTGGAGTTGTAGTGAAAGTAAGCAGATGGTCATGGGATCCCCCGCACCAACCCATAATTCTTTCATTAATTGCATATTCCAAAAAGTTATTGTGTCATCCAAGTTGCAAAACAAAAATAATCCTAACAGTTTAAAAACCTTTAAATGGATTTTTTTTAGATAAATACATTACTTACTCTTAGAG
The DNA here is from genome assembly GCA_031471125.1 of Archaeomysis grebnitzkii. Lineage (NCBI taxonomy): Eukaryota > Metazoa > Arthropoda > Malacostraca > Mysida > Mysidae > Archaeomysis > Archaeomysis grebnitzkii. The sequence goes on along the minus strand of JARUHE010304651.1, from coordinate 5,344 downwards.
AACAGTAAATTGGTGTCTGAAATATACCACATTCAAACTTGATGTTAATGCTCATATTTATCTGTTTTCTTTCACTGAAAATAAAATAAATTATTAATGTTTGCTATTTGGTCAAAACATATTCTCTCCAATTAACAGCTTCTATAGTCATGGTATTATACCAATTTGTCTTTGAATGATGTGCATTTTTAAATTTTAGAGACACATCTATGAGCTACATATTTGAAATGTAATTATAAATACAAAAGAAAAGATTCAGTTTCTTTTGAGGTATTCAAATTATTGTTTTTATTTATAAACCTAACAATTATAAACTTTTTGACATCATCAACGCATGGACAAATGCAACAATATGTTTGTTTGCAGTATAAAGTACACGACTGTTATTTAGTTAGATATGAAAACTGTTTTAAACATTGTTCAATATAAATAAAAAGATTTTTTAAGGAAGACCATTTTCTTATTTATTTTGATACGTTCTGTTGCATTCTATTAATACATCATATTGATAATTTGAGGTACAATGCTCAACATGCGATTTACAGAAATGTATTCATACTTGGAATAACCTGTAATAATATAATGGAAACTTTATCTTAAATTTCTTTTTTCTCACATACCTTATTAGCTCCAATAATAATAATGTGTCATATTTATAGAGCCCCTTTCAACTGTAACAGCTCACAAAGCGCTTGTAATTCTCATCATCATTACTCATATCAGGTGATGTGTACCTTAAGAATATGTAGCCGATATATGGCGCTCTCCTCCAAGCCGGGCTAAGCTTAGCACATGAGATTTTAAGGAAATACAATAGGATTAATATCCAGCTAGCGTTCGTATCCACTCGGCCACCATCTCTCATAAATATGAACCTAGTTTATGGAAATATTGACTCAGACAATTCTTCAAAAAGTCTCGACTTTAAGTTAAACGACCAAAAATATCATTGATCGTCTACTATAAAAACCGAACGGTTGTTGGGTATAGTCATCGGCAACCCTTTGTGCTCAACAGCCATTTCAACTAATTAAGTGAGTTTACATAAGAGAAATAATTAAATTAAAAAATAAGACAATTAAAAATAATTGTCCGTTTCGGTATTTAATTGTCCAGGATGAATATTATTTTGGCTAATGAAAGTTATTAACAATGAAGCCAAGGACAAAAAACCGGTTGTGTGTTATTTACGAAGGTTTCGTGAACATTATCGATGGACGACGGATGAAGACACGACGGAAAATCAATTATCTCATCTGAGGATCACAATGATCTCGTGAATAAATTTTCTTGGATGTTTTCTTTTGCATCTCTCTTTTTTTTATTTATACAAATTTTAGATTCTGTTTTCATTGATTTTATCTGTTCTTCTTTTGTTTTTATCTCTTTGACGCTAAAACAAATAATTGACAAGATACGGAAGAAAAAGCTGTTTTTAAAAGGCATTACATTACTATACAAAACAATTATTATTTATGTATAATTGAAGAATGGAGTTTTGTATCTTTTTCTTGGCATAAACAATTTTTTGACCAGTGGTCATTGAATGGGGCTCAATTTACATTTATTAAATAACATCACAACTGAATGGAATAAACTTTTCACATATGTTTTCACAGATGAACACAACTGAGCTAACCATCAAATATTTGAGCAATTACCATAAAGATTGAAATACATTAAGTTAGTATTAAAAAACAATTTATTAAATGTTAATTTTCGTCACAATATATATTACCGACTTAATTTGCGCCGTATTCTTAGGTAAGTAACCTTCACAAATCAAGAGATGAATGAGAGACAAAGACACAAATTAGAAATACACTCCACGCCATAACACATCAGGGTACATGAAACCACCTTGAAAAAACAATGACCCTTCAATACACTGTGACGTATTGTATGTTCATGCCAAGAGAAATACAATACTGACTAAACTGAAGAAACCTAACAATGTATAAACGCATTAGCTAATTAAAACAAGCTATACATTATGCTTAGCTCATAAATTTGCTTGATTATTACGTAACTCCAAATATAAAAATGATACAAGTGAATAAAGATAAAACCTAAGACACGTATGGCCATAATTTTCTGTTTTTGAAGTATGTGATCTGTCAGACATTGATACAACATTAGAAATTTTTATTTTAGTTGTTCTAAATTGTAAAAAATATGCAATTATATAGACGCAAGCTGAAAATCAAAAACTGACGCCTGTGCTTTCCATTTAACATTTTAATAAGGACATACTGTACAATATTGTAGAATAATGCACAATATTATAAAATAATGAATACTATTGTAAAATAATGCACAACATTATATAAAAATGCACAATATTATAAAATAATACACAATATTATAAAATAATGCCCAATGCTATAAAATAATGGACAATATTATAAAATAATGCACACTATTAGAAAAATAAGATAGTGGCCGAGTGGATATGAATGCTGCCTGGAAATTAATGTTCCATAAGCAAATCTCACTGGTGCCGGTTTGAGTCCGCTCTAAGGCTACTTCATTGGGATTTGAACATGGCGGTATTCCATTAAAATCTCATATTCTAAGCTTACCCCGGCTTGAAGGACGCGCCACATGTCGGCTGCGTATCTTTAGGGTACACATCACATGATGTGGGTAGTAATATTAAGGTTGATATGTGAAGCGGGGCAGAGATCGGCTAAATTCGATTAGACCCGCCATATAAAAGCCCCAAATATTATTATTATTAACAGTTCATAAATATTGTAAAATAATGCACACTATTATCAAATAATGCACAATATTACAAAATAATGCATAACATTTTAAAATATTGTACAATATTATAAAATAATGCACACTATTATCAAATAATTTACAATATTATAAAATAATGCACAATATTATAAAATATTGCACAATAATATAAAATAATGCATAGTATTATAAAATAATGCACACTAATATTAATAATGCACAATATTATAAAATAATGCAAAATATTATCAAATAATGCACACTATTTTAAGATAATGCACATTATTAAAATATAATGCACAATATTATAAATTAGTACACAATGTTATCAAACAATGCAGAATACTATAAAATAATGCACAATATTATAAAATAATGCACAATATTATCAAACAAAACACAAATATTGTAAAATAATGCACACTATTATCAAATAATGTACAATATTATAAAATAAAGCACACTATTATTAAATAATTCACAATATTATAAGATAATGCAAAATATTAGAAGATAATGCATACGGTAATATTATAAAATAATGCACCAATAAGTATATTCACTATCGCACAGAAAATAATATTCATCATCAAGTGGTTTCAGTTTTCTTGTCAGGTTAAATAAAACAGAAACATTTATTATGATTTTCACTGTCTTACAATAGTCAATAAAATAAAATAAAAATAAATATTTAATTGAACGGGACTCTTATTCCTTAGCTCAATAGTGTATTTGATAACATATAGAAACAAAAAAACTAATTGTTGTAAAATTAAAAACATAATTAATAAACATATAAAACTTTATCTTAAGCCTATGGACATTACTCACACTGCCACATTTCTATATTTTGTAAGTTTTATAAGAAACTAATAAAAGTTTAATTATATTATTTCCATTATCAAAAAGTTAAAAGTTTGCTATATTGTAATATGAACGTCAGAAATTAAATTTTGTCTGAATTTGAGCAGAGTTCCTTCGAATAAAAATATTATTGAGGCTATATTTAGTATATTTTTATCAAAATCAAAACAGGTTAAATAAGTTTTGATTCTCATGTTATGAATGTATTTCCAGAATAATTTCATACATGAACTAATTTCGTGATTTTACAAACAACAAGTTTATAGAGATAAATTTTAGGTTTTAAGACCAAAAAATTAATTTTTACGTCTAACGTTTGAACAAATGCAATGCATCTAATTATTATGAGATAAACGTTTACCTATCATCAAAAATACCTCATTGTAAATGTAGTCTGTGGTGCGAGCTCTGAACAACTGAAGGCAATAATAATTCTTATGAACGCTGAGTAACCTGACCTGACCGGTGCTGTACAAACACCGCCTCTAATGAACCAATTAAAGGCAAACAATACACAAAGGCAGATTGACCTTCTCTTCTGTATTGAGAACAACTTTGCTAAGAACAATTTAGCTGAATAATTTCACAGTTTTACGATCTTGGATCAATGTTGTTTCATTGTTGGGCTCCTTTCACCGAGACAAGGCTACTCAACTACATTAATTATTTATCACTTATTATAACATTTGTCGGGGTTGTGCTTAATAACCTTTTTAATTAATGTTTTATTTAGTTCAAATTACCTTTTGTTAATTGAAATAACTTTTAAAGGAGAACTCTATAAAGTGTACAAATTGCATTTGGAGTACTATAGACTCCACCCTTGCTTAAATGTTTCATTTTTTTTTAGTTTCATTATCTTTTAATTAATCTAATCATTTATATTAGCTCATAAAATGTTAGGTTTTGTATTAGATAAATCAGAACCAATAGAGAATTTGTTGATGTACATTTCTGTTATTATAGATTACCGTTTTTAGCGAAGTTTTTGAAGTTAGGTCAACTTTTGTTACCTAGGATATTAAATCCATGGATTGCTAATCACATTTTTGTTGTAAGTTTTTTTCTACGGTTATCCATAACATTTTCAAACACACAAAATAAATACCAAAACGTTCATGAAATTTCATTGTTTTCTAAGTTGCTGCCATGATAGCCTTTCATTGACTAAGATAAGACCTTCTAGATTTTTTAATAATTCAATTAAGGTCGATATGAAAAGGAGATTAAAATACTTTGAGAATAAATCAGCTTCTCTAATTACATCAAACGTCTACATTTTCCTATTTTCTAAATAATAATATTTATCAACTTCAATTACATTTCAAACAATAATAACAACTTTGACTTTACCGAACCCTAAAACAATTATTACAATTATTCAACACGCATTCAACAGATTATATTCTTGTAAATTCTTCCAATTTTGCTAATTTTGTGCCCATAAAAGTTGTGAACTGTAATTATAATTAATAAGATGGAAAATCAAAGATAATAAATAGAACTTCGGTAACATATAATTGTAAACTCTCTTTGACGTTTAGGAACACTAAAACTGAGGTTGTACTCAGCAATAAGGCTTATCAGATCATTCACTTGGGAAGACATCCACCAATTATTTTAAACACGAAAACTTAAACTAGTAAAAAACGTCAAAAATGCGATAAAGAGAATACTTTAACAACTATAAGAAAGCGATCCCATTCATTATATGAAAGGCAGATTTAATCTG